>JARJPP010000260.1:0-31718 GCA_030782485.1 Beauveria brongniartii
AATTTATATATTAAAATTCCCTAAAAGTCTAGAAATTTTAAAAGTCTAATTATATAATATCTAATATATTTAATTTAGTAAAGAGTAGGTTTTTAAAAAATCCTAAGCCTTATAATTAAATATCTTTAGAAATAGAATAGTAAAAGAATATTAAAAGAATATTATTAGTCTTAATACTTTATTATTATAGAGTTATTTTTATATAATTATATAAACTATACTTGCTAAGTTAGAAAGGGCTGAAAATCACGATTCACTATAGTGTTAGTGCTAAACTTTTGTCTCCCCATTGTAAATAGGCAGGTTGCCAGTGCTAATGTAGGCTGAAAGCTTGGAACCGAGTTCAGGTGTTTGGGCGACTGTGTCGTCATCGGCTTTTTGTTGCCCCCCCTGCCCGAGTTTTAGTTATTTGTCCCCCGAAAACTAGGCAAAGCTCGTGGCACAATCCTTAGACAGGCCCTGCAGTGCGCGCTGTCCGTAAGCCCAGCTTTGTGAACATGCTCTTGGCTCCATCACAACCTGCCTCCTAATACGTTCGTTCAATGTTTTCTATATTCTGGTGCCCATCTGTTTCTAACTTGTCCAAGGCTCTTGAGCCGCTACGTTGTCCATCATGTTCGGTAGTCGCAAACGTGCTACTCCAATGCAGGTAAGTTTCGCGCCTGTTAGCCCGTCCTTCGGAATTTAAACTTTTCTGTTGAACCGGCTGCTTTTCAATCGTCAGCGACCAAATTTAGCTCGTCAGAATCAATTTTCCTTCCACCATTACTCCTCGCATAGCCATCACGCAGTGCTAATTATGTATGTTGTCCGTTCGCCGCAGCCGTTGACCAAGGAGACCGCACATGCCAATGCTGCCACCGCTGCCGCTTCGGCTTTCATGCGTCGCTCCTCCGATGCGTCTCTTTCCTCTGCAGCAGCCGCTGCTGCGCTAAGGGCTCGACCGACAAGTCCGACCAATGTTGCCGAAGTACAATCAAAACGTCTCTCACGGCGAAGCCCATCCGTGCCATCCACCACAGGCAACCGCCGCGAGCTGACACGGACGCCCAGCGTGGGCTCAATGATGGAGCGCACGTTTCGATCTCCTTCGCCCGGTCGCAGCCCAGCGCCAGTGCCTCATGAGGTGCCTCCTATCCCGAGAATTCCGAATTCCGACAGCTACACGGCCTTATCTCGACCAAGCAGCTCCTCGCGCAAAGGTCGCGCCGATTTGCACAACCAGAGCTTCCGCACAGCAAGCGAGAAAATGAGAGATGGCCAGAAAGGCTCTTGGTTTGCTGCTCCCACTGCTCATGATCTACATGCGGTGCGACGAACAGCCTCGGAGCTACAACTCTCCTCCCTTCGCACGCCATCCGAACCAAGACCGGGGAGCGTCAGCCCGTCGATCAACTTTTCATACCCCCGCGCAAGTTTACACTCGCCTACCGGAAGTCTGAGGTCTCTGCAAGTTGAGGACCAAACTTTGGTGTACGACCCAAACTCTCGGCGCATGGTGCCAAGAGCGAAAGTCAGGGCCCGATCCCAGGCCTTATACGAAGAAGATCATGAACTGATCAGAGACAAATCCCAGGCCAAGAAACAGCCAAAGCAGCCTCGCATCTCGAGAGTAGGCTCCCATCTCTCACGTGGCACCGTTGCGAGAACAAAGGCGCCGGCTCTGGAAACCAACGAAGCAGAGCTTGAGCTGCCTCATAGTGCAGCACCTGAGCCCGACCTGGGCCTTGAACTCGAACCTGAGGCAGATGCTGCAGCGTCGAAACCTAAAGTGAAGAAGAAAAAGCCGAAACAAATCCAGCCAATCAGCTCGATAGAATCCGGGATAGGGGCAGCGGAGACGCCAGACAGCTCTGTTTTGCCAGAGATGACAGCCGAATTGCCATCCGGAGCTCCCAAAAATGGTACCATCCCGCCGTTCTCCGGAGGCGGGATTGCAAAACTTCCTGAGAGCGCGAATGGCATCACTCACTCGCCGAATTCAAAATCTATAGCGAAGGCCGTAGCTTCAAGGGAACCCTCAGAGAGCCCTGCTCGATCGGCCAGATTTGCAGCCGCAACAGACCAATTAGTTGTGCGACACGAGCCACCTTCACGATCGCTTTCCCCTCGCAAATCTGCCTTGAAGCATGCTAGTCCGACCAGGGCTGTATCCCCTTCTGATAATGGATCAGACGTCTCGGGAGCTCCCAGTACCATGACTGCACTCGATGATGCCCGCAAAAAGAGTTTCAGAGTCAGTTGGGATGACCGCAACATGGTACTCGTCAGTGAAACCACTCCACAATCTGCATTCGGGCAGGCTATCGACTCCAACCCACAGATGAAGAAGTCGTGGCACAGCATTGCTGGAAAGGGGGGCAAAAAGGACGCCGCTTCTGTCGAAAAGGAGGAAGGCATGTCTCCCAGACCCGCACTTCCCAGCTTTGGAAGTGTACGGGAAAAGAAGCCAAGGGAGCAAGAAGAAAGACCACTCGTTCGTCCTGAGCATGTATCCCAGACCGAAACTCCTGTTGCAGCTGCAGCCGCTTCAGCGGCATCTGCTATCGAGCCCAACACTTTCAAGCAGCGAGAGCCCTTACCAACCCCAACTCCATCCGTGGAGAAGGGGGAGGAACTTTCAAGCTCGGAAGACGAACTCATGGAAGATACATCGGACGATGACCTTGATTCCGAAGCTGAAGCTGTTCATCCACGCGCTAATGGCGTGGCAACCAACAACAACGCGAGTTCCGAAAACCAAGTACCAACGATAGCAATCTTCCATGCCAGCCCTCGTCTGCCACAGACCGAACAGCATGAGAAAATCGCAACTGCCAATGTGGGCGATGAAGACAGTTCATCGGTCAGTGAGGAACTGGAGGTGACTGATGCTCACACCCACGGCCTGCTAATGGATGACATCAAGGAAGAGGAGGAAGAAGGAGACATGTACAGCGATGCTTACGAAGAGATAGCTGAGCCAGCTGGCGATGGCTTTTTGTCTTTGGATGCTGTTCTAGAAAGCCCAACTAGCTCCCCCAAGGTAAAGAGCTTCCATGACAAGCTCGCAGTTGAAGGGAAGGAACCTGAAGCTACTGAAATGATCAATCAAGGTAAACCTCCTGATGACTGGGAAAATGCCAAGGCCTTCTGGAAGAGTCTATCATCAGCCAAGCGGCGACAGTTGGAACAAGAAGCGATGGAGGAAACCGACGAAGAGCATCAAGAGGCCCCGGAGAGGTTGAACACTGATTCACGAAAGTCTCCCAGACTAAACACAGACACTGTGACGCCTATGAAAGATCGCTCATATCAAATCGCTCCAGGCGCAATGCCGCCACACGATAGTACTTCGGGGCTCATATCCAACTCAGGATTGAAGTCAAACGATGGCGGTATGCGAAAGTCAATGAGGGGCAGCCAACACATTGGGCCACCCAAAACAGAGTCCCGAAAACTTGGTGGTAGCCTTCGCACGTCTATGCGATCAGAGGGTCCCTACGTCAGTGCAGAGCCTCATCCCCAACCTCTTGGATCGGCATCTCCAGCATCTGCTTCTCGCATGAAACAGTCACTTCGCCACAGTTCTATGGACTTGAGTAGCTCAGAGCCACGCCCCTCAATTATCGCGAGTGGTCGTCCCGCGTCATATCATGCAGCCGTGGACGCAGTCTCCTCTACGCCCCAATCGCAGATCCCTCAAGTGAACGGTTCTCCCAATGGAGCTCGCACGAAGACAACTTCGCGTCGCCGTGGCTCCGATTCGAGCGAGAGTAGTTTTACTCGTGCACGTGCAGCCTCCTCCGGTAAGCATGAGTTCCGCAGGTCGATGCGAGGCAGTATGCGGGAACCACCAGCAATATCCAATGACATGCGGTCCCCGTCGCCCCCTGCTATTGGAACGCGTCGCGATTCCGTCTCATCTCTCCCAGCAGGCCCCGGCTTAGGCGCAGGGCGCCTGCGTCATTCTCTTCGTGGCGAGTCAGCAGATCCGCCTGCCAGAAGGCGCATACCCGGATTCGGAAAATCGACCGCAGGTAAATCAAACAAGGAAAAGAGCGGTAGTCGATTTGGAGACTCGAGTGATGAAGATGAGGGGCATACGAGCATGAATATTTTCAAGAGTCGTTTTGCCGACTCCAGCTCCGACGACGATAAGCCGCCAGCAAAGTTTAAGGGTAAAACTCTACCCAGGTCGCTGCGTACAAAAGCAAACGCTCGTGCCACTTCCAGCGCGATTGATCTACCCTTCGCTCGTGACGGACGGGAACCCCTCATACTTGCCAATGGTTCTTTTACTCAGCCCAAACCAACGCATGATATCGAAAGCTCGCAGCATCAGCCAGGCTCTGGCCGAGGATCTTTGGTGCCCTTACCGGATATTGGTGACAATAATGTGCCATCCCCACCCCGGCATACTAGACGCGGAAGCTTTATCTCGCTATTAAGGCGCAAAAAAGATCCTTCCAGCCAGATAACCCGAGACTTAACAGAGAGCGCTGCTCGTCAAGATACAAACCTCGAACGCAGCACAGCGGAGTTGGAAGCGCTTCGCAACACGCCCCTTCACAAGCGCGGCCCGAGTTGGCCACTTCCAGAGCCGGGGAGGACTGGCTATGGAGCCGCCGAGCCCTCGCGAGAGCGCCCATCTACTGCAGGAGAAGCCATTGTTAGCACGAGCTCTAACAAATCTAAGTTTATGCGTCGGCGCAGTGCATCACAGGGTATGGTACCAGCAGACACTGCCGATATAGACGGTGACCTGGTCACAGACACTGTACCACCGAAGAAGAAGAAGAAATTCGGGGCTCTGCGCAAGATGTTTGGACTGCACGACTAGAGAAGTGCAGTCTGTTGCTAAGTCGCTGCGCAATGAATACATTGCAGGGAGATGGGTATCAGCACGAGCTGCCACCCGTGGCAGGGATTCATGTGACTGGAGCTCGGTACTCTCCCTTCTTCCCTTCTTTGCTCCATGTTGCATTTCTGAGTTTCTGCTCTTCTCAATAGCCGCCACGTGCTGCTTCCTATTGATTGTTTCGATGCTGTAACTCCCTTTACGTTTTATGCCATTCATTTACTTACGAGTCTGTTGATCCTTACATCTGTACAGACTTCTTCATAATTTGTTGCGCTGGGCGGTATCACTTTTCTCTCTAAGACCTGCCTTTTTGTAATATATCCGTCTAGCACTACTGTGCATTCATTTTGTTTGTATGCACGTCGCTGCCTGCTTTCCCTTTCGTGTCTTTGATGCTTCTTCCTCTATTCTTCCCCCTTCCTTTTTTTTCCCTTTTTGGATACTTAGAAAAAAGTCAGGTCGATTGCTGCGCTTGCTTACTCTGCTTGTTTTTTGGGCGCCAGAATCGCGCACTCCAGACAATTCGGTTGAACAGTCTTGTTTTTGAGACTCTATGGCTTCCTCTTATTCAATTTTACGCAGTTGGGTCTTTCTCGAGTCTTCCGTTTGCTACGACAGCTCAATGTTAATTTATGTAATACTGCTCGCAATGTGGCGAATGAAGCGAGGATGCCGCAGTTGAGCTAGAGGCCAGAATGTGGTCGAATTCGACAAGTGTATAATTATAATGACCGTACACATGATCATAAACATGAGGGCTCGCTGACGTTCACGTTAAGATAAAATGTGTATTTGTAATCCTACCCCAGTTTTATGATAGTTCAATCAACGCCGGGTCAATGCAGCCCGTCCTGTCTTCCGACCTGCCCACATATATATGTTTTGTCGACGTTGTCTGTGGTGGAAACACCACGTACCTTGAGATGCTGAAACAATATGAGAGCCATGATGTGCACTGGTCTGGATCAACCGTGACCCTATGCTATATCTAGTTTTCAACCCCGCGATCTTTCTTTTGCACGTTCCAAGAGCAGAGTAAGCTGGCTCTTGGTGCGCCCCAACGGCAAGCTGGCAGAGCTACTTGGTTGTGTTGGTGTCAAGCGAGCTTCCAGTAAAGGCAATATGGAGGGTCTCCCGTGCGAGTTCACTTCGTCTTTGGTCCAGTTCGACGCTGATATTTGGGTTGAATTGTTTGTACTCCCAGCTTGATCGATAATTGTCCCTTGTGCAGCCACATTGGAAGTTGAAGAAACCGCGTCGGTGAACAGTGAACGCTTTGGCTTAGCCGTAGATGGCACCCCGGGCCTAGCTGGTAGTTTGCTAGTCTGCGAGCGGCGCATCACTGGCTGCTTGCCGAGGACAATTTTCTCACGAGTCGATAGTTTGGACGACGCCTTGTGGTCATATTGTGCGAGATTACCGGCACATGGCGTCGTGGTCCCCGTCCGCTTGATTCGAGAATAGACTTCAGGTTGACCACGATTCCTCACTTGCCGCACGCGAAGATTGGACTCTCCATTGCGAGCGGGGTATTTTCTTGCCGCGGATGACATAGAAGCTAGCTCGTGAGAATCCGTCGGCGATTGAGGCCTTTGAAACATGTCGCTTGCTTGTAGATTTGCTCGGTTGCTGACCACTGCATGCCCTACGCCATCGAAATCATTTGCTAGCGTGCTTCCCGATGACGGAGCACCACTCTCGACACCAACTTCCTCTGCGGATTCTTGAGGCGAAACAAAGCGAGTGGTATTTTTGGCAATGCTTGTGGACGAGCTGCCTACCTTTTTGAGAATAGGAGGTAGCTGTAAGGAATGAAGTGCGCTGGGGGAGGATCGTACCGCAGATTTGCCATTGGGTTTTGAGTTTTTCTGCAGATGAGCGACAATCAGTTCAATAGTCAAGGGAGAGGCCTGCGGTCAGGTCAGCTAGATACAGAAGTGGTGGTAAACAGCCATGCAGAGAACAACTTACGTCTGGCCCTTCCCATCGATTTGGAGGTCCCTTAAGCGGGACAACAGTCGGACCAAGAGAGATGTCCTGGAATATTCGGGCGAGGACACGGCCACTGAGCTTGGATCGGTCACTGCCCCAAACATGCCACCAAAAGTTCTCCAGTCGGCGAGCAGTGGGATCCTTGAGCTTCTTGTTCGTTGTCGTGTACACTTGAGTTTGTGAGTAAATAGTTTTATACCTTCAAAAGAAAAGCCAAGCTTACCGTGCCAGTATTGGTGCACCTTGTCCGGTGGCAAGGTAGAATAGCTAGCTACTTCGTCATATACGGTGCTGGAGTTTTTCAGAATGCCTTCTGGCAGCGGTGTCGGCTCTGGGGGGCCCATGGTGGTAGGGACAGGCAGCATTGACAGAGGCCAGAGGTGAGGCTAAATTAGGGAAAATTTAGATAAGACTGAGAAGGAGAAGAAGTGCGGGAGACAGGTTGAGTCTCGGAACAGCTGAGGACCAGGGTGTGACAGCACCGCTGTGCTGCTGCGTGATAGGTGATTTGAGCGCGGGTGTAGATGCCCGGTGAGGTACAAGTCCTGCATCTAGGCTCGATGAAAATCCATGGTTGCAATGGGCCAGTGCTTGGTGGTGTCCGACATTCGACTTGATAAATCCAAAGGGAAAGAAGAGCAAGAGGGATGGTTGAGAAGTTGCGGGCTGACCGGCCTCGAGTGTCGAGCCTAAGGAGGGAGAAAGTCGGCGCAGCACGAGGTTCGGGATAGCCCCAGCAGCGGCAGGCTATTTTTCCCCAGGCGGGACCAGGATGCAGCCAGCGAGGTAAATCAAGCGGCGACCAATACACGGTACAGTGTGAGTAAGATGAGTTGGGTTGCACCGCCTTGTCCGGGCCGCACTGGATTGACGGACGCGGGGCGGGGGGGAAAGGAGTGAGTGAAAGCTAATTAATCCGAGCAAATCGACTCAATTGAGCGTTGAAACAGGCAGTTTTGGGGGTGAGTGCTTGAAAGCCAAACTTGGTTGCTTGGGTTTGAGCTGAGGCCGTGCCTGGGCAGGTCGAAACTGGGGAGACGAGGAGGAGCTGGCCATCCCGAGAGCCAACCGCATTGAGTGGAGACTTGACCCTCATCATCGGTCTGTCTACACACAAGGCAGTGCACTGGGTGGCTCACGCAAAAGACGCCAATCTAACTAGTGACGAAAGACTACTAACTTCTAATCACCTACTCAATCCTACATCCGTACACCAGCGGCATGACGCAGGAACAAAGCCTACCTACCTAGGAAAGCCAGCCATGCATTGATCGAGCCTCCCGATCTGCCTAGCAAAATGCATAAAATGCAGGGCCTGCCCCTCGAAAAAGGCCTCGACCGGGCAAGGGCATGTGCCGGATATGGAATACAGCTTAGGTTCCTATCAATTGCCAATCTATCGGCTTGTTGCCGACCAAGGTATACCGTGGGAGGGTGATACCTAACAAGCTACATGCATTCGAGAGAACACTGATTGGCCAAGCGCCAACTATTTGTGCGCTGCCGTGGCTGCTTTGGTCACCCGCCGGTCTTGGTGAACCAAACGGACAAGCATCATCCTACACTACTGACCAATGGTAGCAGACGATTCTGTCGACTCTACAGCGCACCGGTGGCACAACCAAGGAAGCTTTGCCCGCCATGCGTGACGACGCCACCGCCCTTGACGGCAAACTACCTAGTTACCAGATGAGTGGAAGATATGCGGCGCGGCGGACATGCAACCACCCAGGCACCTTCGTATTAGCTGCCATGTAACCAACTAAGTACTGCTCTTCATTCCAAGTCGCACCACATCACCAGATCAGCGAGCCTTGGGGGCCTAGCCAAAAATCGGCCGTACCTAAAGTCGTCTCACAAAGCCGATGCACCACGGGACTCTTTTCGGGCCGGGAACCACACGCGGATTGAGGGGCATCTGCCTTGTGACAGATCGCTGGCCGGGAAGTCAGTTGTCCTATCACTGCTTCTTGAACGCTGTGATTGGCAGCGAGCCCTGGAGCACTACTCTTCTGTCACTCTGTCACTCCATGCAGTCCTGAGATAGCCAAAGCACAAGCATCGGCTTGCTGCTCCCGGTAGCCAATTCATGGATTCGAATGCCAATTGGTACTGCCACAACCATCAAAATGAATTGTTAGGTCAATTGGCCACACGAGCCGAGGTTGGAATTCTGCCAAACTCGATGATCGTGATGCAAGTGCAATTTTTATCGTATACTCCATTATCTGGACGGACTTTCAATTCTTCTCGCTTTTTCCTAAAAAAGAAATCGGGCTGAGCCTCCGCGTGCTGGCTCTGTATCGCCATGGGCTTCTCTCAGCTATGCTAGCATATGTTTCATCCAGTACTGGCAATGACCACCTCCGTTAGCCGCAATTTCGGGCGCCTCTTGCTCAGGAAATCAAGCCTTTTTTTTAGTTGAGCGGCCTTTCAAGTGAGTGTATAACCGCCGTCCACTCGGAGGTCAATGCCGTTGACGTATTTGCTGTTCTCTGAGAGCAGGAAGATTACAGGTCCCATTAAGTCACTGGGATCCCCCATCTTGCCCATGGGAATAAGAGAAACCCATTTCTTCTTGAGCTCGGGGTTCTCGTCGAGAATCTTCGCTGTCCTATTATGGAAGTCCTGTTAACATTTCAAAGGGTAAATAATCAAAGCAAAGAAACCACTTACAGAGCTGTCATCATATATCCAGGGCTGAGACAGTTGACTCGGATGTTGGCATCCGCCCACTCAACCGCAAGAGAAGAGGCTAGATGGCGAACACCGGCCTTGGAGACATTGTATGGCCTAGGCGTAGCCGATTAGTCCTAATTTGACCTTTTCATTTGTGCCCATAAGAGTTATCGATTACGTTTGAGGCTGGGGCACGTTGACTATAGAACCGGACATGCTGCCGATCAGGACCATACTTCCGGGCGCCTTGCGCTCCATGAGATGGCGCGCAACCGAGGTGGCAAAGAGGTAGGTGCCATCAACATTGACCGCC
The DNA here is from genome assembly GCA_030782485.1 of Beauveria brongniartii. Taxonomy (NCBI): domain Eukaryota; kingdom Fungi; phylum Ascomycota; class Sordariomycetes; order Hypocreales; family Cordycipitaceae; genus Beauveria; species Beauveria brongniartii. The sequence continues at coordinate 9,828 of JARJPP010000260.1, forward strand.
CACAGCTTGCGCAGGCGATCAATTGGGTAGTTGACGGCCTCGTAATTTTCAGTAAAGCCGGCAGAAGTAACAAGGTTGTCAATCTTGCCATGCTGCTCGATAACTTCGGCAATACAAGCGTCGACGGAGGCGGGGTCAGAGACGTCCGAGAAGTGAGCGGTAACCTTTGGGACTCTGAGGCATGTTTTGTTAGTGTGTATGAGACGGGGAGTACGAAAAGAGTAGGATATCACCCGTCAAGGCGGAGACAGAGAGGAACTCACCGCGCAGCATTGGGATTCTCTCGCATGAAAGCCTCGACAAGGTTTTTGGTCTGCTTCTCAGCTTCCTCCTCTGTTGAAATGTCAGCGGGACTGAATAATCCACCTAGTTCCCGAGTCAACTTACTATTCATATCAACCAGGGCGACGTCAGCACCAGAGTACACCATGCCTTGGGCAATGACAAGGCCCAGGCCTCGGGCGCCTCCAGTGACGAGGCCGACCTTCTTGTCCAGAGAAAAGGTCTGGAGCGTCGGCTTCACGTACTGGCCACCCGCACGGCGGACGGGGTCGCTTGGGAGCTCATCCTCAGGGGGGAAGGGAATCTCGATGTCTGAATCGGTCTGAGAATGACTGCCAGGCTTGTTGCGACGGGGCGGCCCGTCATGGAGGGCACGGAGGGCAGCAGGCGACTGGCACACGAAACCCGGGCGCGCAGCGGCGCAGCGGCGGGTAGCAGTGCGCAGGATTGGCGTCAAGCGCGAGGCCATTGCTTTGACTGAATCTTGGGGTCTGGAGCGTCAGTTTTGGGCGATGCGCCCGGATTTGAATTTCGGCGGTTGCGATTTCACGCGGAGCTGGGAGAGTGAACTGTTTTAACTAACTAGTCAATTATAATTTAAGGGCACCTCCAGCCAGGCTAGCGCAGATCGGTGACGACAGAGAGTCGATGGCGGTCGGGAGGGCGGCAGAACTGAGCAACGGAGATGACAGGCGATATCCTGAGTTGTATGACTAGAAAAGGGATAACAGACTGAAAAGGAAATGGATGCAGACGGAGGTTGAAAGAGGACACTTGGCGAGAAGTAGTAGCCACTGAGTAGCATGGGCTGGTCACAATTATAAGCATGTATTTACCGGGCCCCAGGGAAGGCTTTCTAGTGCACATCTCCTCCATCCAATGGATCTGATGGCCGCTTGCTCTCGTACCCAGTTGTGGCCAGGTCGTCTACCCCTAGACCCCTCCATATCTTTGAAGCTTTTCGCACAATTGCACGTCTCGAGCTCTCCTAGTCTTGGACTTTGGTACACACACCCTTACTGGCGGGCTCTGCTCTAGAAATTCGTGTCTACTGGTAGGTCTGTCTCCTGACATCTACAAGTACTTAATTATAACCTTGGGATGGCCAGCCAACTCGGTGTGTGTCAATCTGCAAAGTCGTCATTGGAAAATTATTTTGGAGGTATGTAGAGTCCCGAGCAAAGAACGGCAAAGGCCTGTCTCATGAGGCTTCTCAACAGAGGGGAAAGATCAAACGTGGAATCTTCACTGCATCATGCACAAAAAGGACCGGGAACCAACCCTGCAACCGATTTATTGCCTGTGAGATGGGCACTAGTTAACTACATCCATCGGCTTACCAGCCATAGGCATCGGCAGCGCCTCGCATCAACTCTTCATGCTACCAACACGACTATTGATGCTCCAAGAAACTACGCAAGGCCTGCCAAGTGCTTAAAGCTGCTATCTCCTCCATCTAGCTCTGCTTCTCCAGAATTGAGCTCTATATTTGGTTCCAGAATAATCAGTCATGCCCTGGCGTGTTTAGTCATGTATGTACCTTTACAAGTTGATCATTCATACTCAGTACATCTGTACATCACCGCACAATTACCCTGCTGACAACCGGCAGAAAATCGTCAGATCACTACATCTATAATGAGTGGTGAATGGTGCCAGAGAATGGCTCACCAAGTACCAAATAGCATCATAAAGGATCAATCACATGCCATCTTCACCGGATTTGGCCCAAGCCTTTCTAATTGACGAATGAGGTCGCGATACATTTAATAAACAAAGACACCGCTCCCATTTTGCGGCTTTTGGATAGCTAGATATCTGTCTCTTCTGCCAGCGCAAGCAGCCGCATCCTGCTCGTGGCTTGCAACTTCGCAAAACGCCCCTGGCAAGAGGGCAGTACTAGAAGAGGCGATGTATAGATAGTATATGTAAAAATGAGAGAAAAATGACAGAGACGATACAGACAAAAAAGACAAAAAAATCGATAACAAAGATGGAATCAAGAAGGATGAAAAACGTAAAGATACAGGCAGATCATACACTGCCTCCGCTGTGCGCCGCTCATGATGATAATCTCTAAGTGTATCTTCACATGGCTAATACGCCAATCGCTAGAACATTGGCTCTCCCCTTTTTGTCCTATTTCTTAGGCGTACTGTTTATTGAAAGCGCGGCCAATGACCATGCGACGAATTTCTGATGTACCCGCGCCAATCTCATACAATTTGGCACTAGAGAACGATGGTTAGCAAGTAAACAAAAAAGGTTATCGCTTGTCTGGGTGACCTCAGCACTTACTCTCGTAGCAGGCGCGAGGCCGGCATCTCCTCCACATATCCCATACCGCCAAGAAGCTGGATGCAGTCCAGAGAGCACTCCGTGGCGCGCTCGGCGGCGTATAGAATAGCACCAGCGCAGTCCTCAGTGCGAATTTTGCCCTGCTCGTCGACAACGCGAGCCGTCGCATACGTGTATGCCCGCGAAGCCTGAAGCTTGGTGTGCATATCGGCAAGCTTGCCCTGAACAAGTTGATTGTGGGCAATTGGCTGGCCAAACTGCTTACGCTGGTGGCTGAATGGAAGGGCAACATCAAGAGCGGCCTGCATGAGACCTAGAGGACCAGCGCTGAGGACCAGGCGCTCCAGATCGAGACCCTCCATCAGCACGCGCACGCCGCCGTTGACCTTGCCGAGGATATTCTCCTTGGGAACGAACACGTTGTCAAACATGAGCTCGCCAGTATTGCTTCCACGCATCCCCATCTTGTCGAGTTTGCGAGCACAGCTGAAGCCCTTGGCGGTGGTATCAACAATAAAGGCAGTAATGCCCTTGGAAGCCTTCTCGGGCTCCGTCTTGGCATAGACGACAATGACATTGGCATCGGGTCCATTGGTAATCCACATCTTGGAGCCGTTCAGAACGTAGCCGCCGTCAACTTCTTTGGCGGTCGTGCGCATGCTGACAACGTCGCTACCGGAGCCCGACTCGGACATTGCCAGGCCACCGATGCTGGTACCAGCTATCAGGCTGGGCAAATACTTTTCTTTCTGTTCTGGCGAGCCGTTGAGTTGCAGCTGGTTGACGCAGAGCTGGGAATGCGCAGCGTAGCTTAGCGCGATCGATCCGGACGCGCGTGAGAGCTCCTCCATGACGATGCAGTGCGCTTGGTAGCCCAGGCCCAACCCACCGACATCCTCGTCGGCCGTGATGCCCAGGAAGCCCGCCTCGCCCAGCTTCTGCCACATCTCGTTCGGAAAGGCGTTGGACTTGTCCGTATGCGCGGCGACTTCCTCTGAAATCTCACGTCGCGTGAATTCTTGCACACGCTCACGAAGCTCCTCCAGATCCTCCGTGGCAGGCGGCTTAAAACCAATAGGGTGCTTGGACGAGTGCAAACGGGACTGCATCGAGGTTACTGCGATGGTGGGACACGATTGCCTGGCGACGGGGCGCGCCAGGACTCTGAGGGCCTTCAAGCTGGACATTGTAACTTTGGACGGTCGAGATCTGTGTTAAGGAAAATACTCGGCTTCCAAAGAGAGATTGATAGACATCAAAAGCGGTAGAAAAATACAGAGAGAAGAGTTTGTAGACCCGGGCCGCGGGACCAGCAAATTAGTGCTGGTTCCCCGGATTCTGGGGACCGAGTGCTTTCAGTAGCTCACGTGTCGGCTTGATGCGGCTTGATGCGGCGGCCGGCTACCCCAGGTTTCGCAGTCGCGATGGGCTCGGCTTAAGTCCCCGTTCATGTGCGAAACACTGCAATTTCTCTCCCTCACTCGGCTCAAATCTTCCAGAACCGCAGCACAAAAGGCGGAACAGGTTAATAACCCAAGTACAAGAGCTCTCTGCGGGAAACCACTTATCTGCGGCTGCGATTCTCGTTCTTCCTCTACCATCGCAGCACAAACAATGTCCTTCTCGCGACCCTCACAACAGGCGATGCGCCTGAGCCGTCAGCTCGGCCGCCAACCCGCCGCCGCCAGAGTCAATCGGCAACTGCGCAGCGTCGCCAATCTCAGCTCGCCGCACCAGGCAGCCGCCATTTCGCGAATCCAGAGTAGTGTCGACACCTCTTCAGACGAGTACAAGGAGAACCGGAAGCAAATGGCCGAGGTCATGACACAGTTGCAGGACCTCTCCACCAAGATCCAGCTGGGCGGCTCGGAAAAGGCACGCGCCAAGCATCTCGCTCGCAAGAAAATGCTGCCCCGCGACAGAGTCACCGCACTCATTGACCCCGGCACAACGTTCATGGAGCTGTCGCCAATGGCTGGCTACGAGCTGTATCCCGAGGCCGAGGTCCCCGCTGGTGGCATCATCACCGGTGTAGGTGTCGTCGAGGGCGTCACCTGCGTCATTGTCGCCAACGATAGCACTGTGAAGGGCGGAACATACTACCCTATCACAGTTAAAAAGCATCTACGTGCTCAGGCCGTTGCTCAAGAAAACAAGCTCCCGTAAGTAAAATCTGGTGCCAGGCATCGATGTCCTCGATCGTTTCAAGTCCGCTAACACTCCGCATCCCTTTGCAGCTGTATCTACCTCGTCGACAGCGGTGGTGCCAATCTGCCTCACCAGGCTGACGTTTTTCCCGACCGCGACCACTTTGGCCGGATCTTCTATAACCAGGCGCGCATGAGCTCCCAAGGCATCCCCCAGATCGCCGTAGTCATGGGTCCTTGCACAGCAGGCGGTGCCTATGTACCCGCAATGAGCGACGAAAGCATCATTGTCCAGCAACAGGGTTACATCTTCCTCGCTGGCCCTCCCCTCGTCAAGGCTGCGACCGGAGAAGTTGTCAGCCACGAAGACCTCGGTGGTGGTAAGATGCACTCTTCCGTCTCCGGTGTAACCGACTACCTGGCCGTCGACGATGCCCACGCTATTGTTCTCGCCCGCCGCTGCATCAGCAACCTGAACTGGCCCAAACACTCCGCCGCTACGAATCCGCCTGCCAAGACCTTTTCTGAGCCCCTTTACGACCCGGAAGAGCTCCTCGGCATCGCCACGACCAACCTGCGCAAGCCAATGCCTATTCGTGAAATTATTGCACGCATCGTTGACGGCTCCGCATTCTCCGAGTTCAAAAGAGACTACGGCACTACCTTGGTGACCGGCTTTGCCGAGATCTACGGTCAGAAAATCGGCATCGTCGCCAACGACGGCATTCTCTTTGCCTCCTCCGCCATCAAGGGTGCTCACTTTGTTGAGCTCTGCACTCAGCGTGGCATTCCTCTCGTCTTCCTGCAAAACATTTCTGGCTTCATGGTCGGCTCTGCTTCCGAGCGTGAGGGTATCGCCAAGCACGGCGCCAAACTTGTTACCGCTGTCGCTTGCGCCGACGTGCCTAAGTTTACTGTTGTTGTCGGCGGCAGCTACGGCGCGGGCAACTACGGCATGTGCGGCCGCGCATACAGCCCGAGATTCCTGTGGATGTGGCCGAATGCTCGCGTCGGTGTTATGGGTGGTGAGCAATTGACTGCTGTCATGGAAACTGTTGGACAAAAGGCCGACCCCGAACTCCGAGCCAGAATCGATCGCGAGAGCGATGCAACCTTCTCTTCCGCTCGGCTTTGGGTAAGTACCGAATCAAAATTTCACAGCCGGTATATTTATTTTGTCGAGCATGCACTAATCTTGTTAAAATAGGATGACGGTATCATACCCCCGCAGCACACCAGACATTACCTCGGACTAGGTTTGAAGGCTGCTATGGCCGGTAGAAACGAAGTCAAGGCAGGTGATACCAAATTTGGTGTCTTCAGAATGTAAATTACTACGAATAGATAGAATTGAAGAGGAAAACCCGAAACAACTTAGACAAGATGCAGCCAACGAGCGTTTTGTGTCGCACAAGCCACAAAGAAGACGTTACAGCACGATAGATACATTTCTTGCCAGATTGCGCGCTGAGACGGATGCCTCTGGCATGATTTGAACTTGTGTGATTGAAAGTGTTGCGCAGTGGGAGGGCTATTTATCTTCTGGGAACTTCAGCAGATGTAATGTGGTATCTAGTCAGGAGCAACTCAACGCCGGTGCTGTCATCGCTTGCGCGGCTATAAACAGGTCATGGCAAAAACAAAATTAAACAGTACATTACAATCCTTATACAAGAGTCCTTCCTTCCATTTGAATTTGCAATCGCATCGTAATATGGGCCAGGTTCCGCGGCCGCATCTGTTGTTTGCTCACCCCGCCTTGGCTCCTATTCCTCCAACAAGTCCATTTCCCAGGTCGATATGAAAATCGACGAGATTGATGGAACTGCCATTACCAATAGTGATATTAGAAGCTTGTTTTTGGGTAATTTTCGGACCGTTGACAGCGTCCGATGCAGTGATTTTTGTGAGAAAAGCCTGCACGTCACTCTGCGCATCTTGCGCAGTGTTCACACCTTGCTCCTGGAGAACAAAGAGTACTGAAACCCGACAGAAGTCAATAACAGTATCCGTAGCATTGAAGGGCTCTTTTTCATTGGTACGAGCATGCAAAGTGCCTGTCGCAGTTTCTGGGCTACCCAGTCGTGGGTTCAAAAGTGTGGCATCGGATCCCAAATCATTGCTTATTTGTGCGGCCCATTTAGCTTGAGCTTGTCGCGAGGCCCTCCTCGTCTTCGGAATTGCCTGCGTTTTCGAAGTAGCTTGAGTGGAGCGACCATTGAACGTAACAAGTGAATTTTGCGCAATGCAGGAAAGACCGTTAGCGTTGATCTTGGCCAGTATCGAAGTGCCTGATAGTGGGACGGAAAAGGTAGAGTTTGCTTCGGCAATAAGCCTTGGAATCGATTGACCAAGAGTCACGTTCCTTATCGTCGTTGTCCTGTCTATAGAAACAATGTCGGTTGTCGTGCACCCAACTGATCCAGCAGTGGCGCAATCTGGGCCTGTGAAACCCCCACTGCATATGCAAGAGCAGGTTCCGCTAGAAATGGCGTTGGTGCCGCCGTTGAGACAAGTAAGATCTTTCCGGCACTTGTCAATTCCAGTGTTGTCGTTCGCTGAGCCACTCTTGTTGAATACAAAAAGCTCAAGGGGCACGACGATAGCCGCAACAATGACGCAGAGAAGCAGGATCGTGGACACAATGACTGCCCAGAGTGGCAGCCCACAGCAACGGCGTTTGGATTTTACACTCTTCTTTGCTTTCTCGGTGCCGCTTTTGGTCCCAGACCTTAATGGCCAGCCACCTTGCCCGAGCCACGAGGATCGATTTGGTCCGTTGTTGAATTGAGGTGTCGATACTGGTGGGGGAAATGCTGCAAGCATATCGGAAAGCCCAGAAGCCGGACGCCCACCTGAATAAGTTACGTTAGCGGGACAGTAGAAGCACGATAATGAAGAAAACAGCTCACCTCGAGTATCTCCCCGTCCATCTGAGCTTGTTTGCTTCTCGCCGAGGAGGTCGCTCAGATTGTCCATTCGACTGGTGGGTCGCTTGCCTTTGTCGATCATAGCAGCAAGTTTGGTTGCTCTTCGGATGAGATCTGGTAAGCTAGTAAGGCTACCGCGTGATTCAGCCTCCCTCACTGCATCCATGTCGATACGGAGTCCTCGTTTCATGGCTGAGCTGCGAGTATTGTTTACTGACGGGTTCGAGGCAAAGCGAAAATCAGCGGTAGTGCCGGAACTTGCTGCAGCGTATGCCTGGATGATGTCTTCCCTGCCAGGTTGATCACCGGCTGCTCCCAGAGGCTGTCCTGACATTCTTCTCGCAGTACCCAGGGCATTCCAAGACATGCTCTTATCGTTGACTGCCAAGCCTTGAATCTGGTTCGTAGTGGCTGCCTGCTGCTGATTCAAGACGGCGACTGGAATTGCGGCAGAATCGAGCTCGACTGGTTGGACCAGCCGTCTTTCATCACCGAAGTCTCCGTAGATAGACTCTGGGCTGGCATCCGTCACGGATTCTTCATAAAATGTTTCCACATTCGTGCTGCGATTGTTTCCGGCACCAGAGCCCCAGTTCTCTGGCATGGCAGCACTAGAAGCGTATGAGCCGTGAGACCGTGAATAAGGGGTCTCCTCAATGATGGGAGAGACGAATGAGGCGTTGGAGTAGAAAGACGAGGCGCCTCTCCGACTAGAAGGGGGGGGACCAAGAATGACACCTTTTTTCTGCTGGCTCGCCGGGCTCATAGGATTGCTGGAAGGAAGCTCTGTTAGGTAGCCAGCGCTGGGCGAAGGCTGTACAGAGGAGTACTGTGAGCTGGGGGAAAGCTGGCTATAAATGCTTTCCTGTGGGCTTTTGGCGGTTCGCACGGGCGCAATGAACAGAGGAGTGGGCTCTTGGAGGCGAGCTTGGTCAACCATGGAAGGAATCCGGCTAGGTCGAGGGGGCCTCTGAGGTGCTTTCGGAGGCCTGTTGGCGGGAGGCCTGTATGAAGCAGGAGACGCGGTACTCCCGGTCGGAGATGGGGTCTCGGGGGCCGAAAATTGAGGCATCGGGGTCGGTCTGGAAATCATCTTCCCAGGACCGCCGTCATGCTGTGCAATGCCTTTCTGCCTGAGATTTCTGGAAGCCGGGGATGGTGTCAACTCTGCTGTGCCCGCTGCGTCGGGATACATTGGTATGGGATCTTGTGTCTGTCTTTGCTGCCGCTGCTCAGCCTGCATTCGTGCTCTGGCAACGGAGCCAGGTTCTACCGCTGGTGGATCCATTCTGCTGCCATGATACCTATCACCCATCTGGCTTGCCGCTATATCCTAGACAGTAGGGAAGGCGTTTCGGAATCTTGGTACAGATGAGTAGTACAGCCTGCAGTGCAAGTTGAGTTTCGACGTGAGAACAAAAACAACTGCAGTGTCCGTGGCACAGCGGAGGACAGCGCTAGCTAGAGGCTGTTGTTTGTCTCTGTGTAGTTGCACTAGTTAGTGTAAGGATACAAGTGCACGATCATCGTATTGTACGGGAGCAGCCAGACGATAATTAAGAGCATCCTTGTCTGGGAGTTTTCAACGGCGATGACGAGTCAGTGAAACATTGTGCTAAGATTGGAAGGCTTACCTGGCGGGTGCGGGAGGCTCGCTCTCGAAAAATCAGAGACAGAGTGTGATCAGCCGTTTCTGTCTGCGCGCCGCACCAGAAGGCAAAATGGCTTTCCAATTCGTGGAGAGTGCGGTTCCGGGCAAAGTTGAAAAGAGCTCGAGCGGTTGGCGGCCGTTTCCACGAGTGCAACAGCGAATCTATCCGCCCACTGTCAATGCACACACGCGTGTGGTTCTGGCGCCCGCTTGGCCAACGAAGCAGTGTAACTTGACAGCAGTAGAACTATCGCTGCATACTAACGATGCTGCAGCGTTTGAGAGGCGAAAGATGCGCTGTAGAGAGGAGCCCGTGTCTGCGTGAGGGAAAGCAGTGAATGGTGAGTACCGAGTGAGCACGAGGCCGCTGGCGATAGGGAAAATGAATGGCGGGAAAACGGCGGACGGAGATGGCAGCGGTGGCCGGTAGAATGAATGGACTAGGCAAGTACGATGCCCAAAGACGGGGGGGAAACGATTGAAAGAAGACAATGGAGTAAGAAAGGAGCGTTGGAGAAAGAGTGGCAAGCTATGCAGTGAAAGAAAGGAATGATCTGGAGTAAATGAAAGGACGAGGAGCCAGCTCAGTCATGGAAAGCAGGCAATGTTAGTAAGTAGCTACCTATGTAGGTAGTAGGTAGGCTCCGTTCACTGGCGTTGGAGACTGGCACCACCTGTGTGTCGCTTGTTGGATACGGCGCACAGCCCTCTGCAAGAACAAGAACCAGCAGGCTGGCGGGATGCGCACAAAAAAGAAGAGAATTACAGATTGGCCGGCAGAGAGAAAAGGGAAGGAAGCAATTAAGCATTGCACAAGTGGAAATAAAAAGCTGGATCTAGATGGCCACTGCTTCAGGGGGAGCCCAACGCAGGATGAGCCCAGCAAACTGAGGGCCTCAGGTCACCCTGTCATTTATTAGCTTGCCTGGAGAGACGACGACGCGGTCCAACGACAGCTGCGCAACAAGCACCAGGAAGGAACAGGGAAAAAAAGTTGCAGGCAAGCACCGCAATTCGCTCCATGTCACAAGTGCTGCGAAGCGATCCCGCGATCGCGCTGGGCAGTACGTAATACTCCATTGGGCGAGAAACAGCAAGGGGCCATGGGGCCATGGTTGCAGGGGCCGCACCAGCGGTAACAAGCCAAGAGTCTAAGACGCGTGCAAACCAACCAACAAAAACTGCGAGTTGTGGCCATGGGTTTGTCAGGGGTCTATCTGCTTGAGCCTTGACAGGCTTGGTGTAAGGCGGCCTGTGAAATAAATCGACAGACTGCCTACTTATTGAGTGAGTAGTGCTACAAGCAAGACCAACGAGCCAGAGAAGCCACATAACTGAAAACATATTTCTGGGCACTTGAGAGGTGCAGATACACCAGTCTGTAATTCCAAATTCGTATTTGTTAATGCGGCTATACCACTACTCCGAGATAGGTAGGTAGTCTCGGCAGCATGACAGAGCAACTGACCTGCAGCTTGTTTCGTGTTGAGGAGGAGGGGCAAAAGCAAGTAGACAGGCACACAGGCAGGAGATATACCATCTTGTATTATTGTGTTATTTAATGTATTATTCCTTTTTGGCGTCTTATTCTCCTCCCCGTTCTATTTGCATTGCTTTGTCTCCGCAACAGGCTTGACCCGAGAGGCAAAGCACCTTCGACCGCCGTTCCATTCAACATTCACCAGTAATAAGCGGTCAGTTCAGCCCTTGTCACACCTGACTGTGGTGTCCGGGAACACAGAGGGATAAGCACGTATGTGAGGGGTCCTCTACCTAGATATATTATCCTGTGCCACCATGAAATTCTCGTAACTGTTCATCTCCGCCGTCTTTTTCTAATAGATTGCGTACTCCTCGGCGGGGTCAGAGAGACAGGAAGGAGCAGGGTGGCATGATGCATCCTCCATCTGCAACGCCGTGGCTTGTTCCAAGTTGAGACGGACCCGGGACGCTGTCCAGTCGCAGGTTGGGCTCCCGTCACCCAAGCACTACGCATAGTGTTCTGTCGCAGATGTGCGTAACATTGGCCAGGCAAGTCCATCCAGCAGCTGTGGCACAGACCCGAATTAAAGGATGATAATTTATGATGCAACTTGACCTTTAGGCCTTTTTGCGTGCGCCACTGATCCGTTTTTTTACTCTATTTTCAGAGGGCTCGAGGGCCAGCCAGCAGTTCAGTCCAATTGGGTCAACGTCGCAAAGCCCCCCTGCTCGCAACGGCCAAATCCAAAACACTAGCGTCTTGTCCGGCTTGTTCCTGCATGTACAAATATCCAAAAGGACGTAGCACCACTCCTTACGACTGGGTCCAACTCGGACTTGCTCAGGCGTTTTGCTGGCACCATTCGCCCTCTTTCATGATTGTGATTATTATATTGCTATTATTGTTATTATCCAATCATCTGTCAACGAACACCACCGTCGTTGTCAGAAGTCAGCTCTATTTTGCACTTGCCAGTGCGGCATCTTTAGGAACGCGTGACAACCAAAAGCTTGATAAGAGCTCTTGACGGAGCGAATTGACTTCCATTAAATTTATTCTCCGGTATATTAACATGCCGCACCGCTTTCCTGCTCATTGCCTCCATCAAGGTGTTGGTCGGGTTGGGACATCTTTGGCCATGTACTGGGGCCGTGACAGTCATTGGCCGCTAAAAAGCAGTCTTTCGAAGGACGCAAGAGCAAACACAGGGGTTTTACCGTCTTATATATATTCAATCCCGCCCTCGTCGATTGATCTTTCATTTGAATAGAACTGTGCACTGCGGACAGTCTCTGCGCCTTTATCGAAACAGCAGGCATCTGGTACTCATCGGGCTTCTAGTCCATTTCGTTTCTATAAGGCGCTTCTGTTTTGCTCAATAGATCAGGCTAAGTGAAATACTTCTTCGAGGTTCATCCACCATTCCCCTGTCTCAGAGCTCACGGCACCGTCTACCAGGCTCTCTTGGTAACTATCCGTCATCTTCCACCATTCACGCACTTTTGGGTTCTCCGCCATGCGACGCATGTCGCCCTCGAAATCAGTCCCGACGTACTTCATCGAGGCAAACAAAAGTCCATTTTTGTCGTCATACCAGATGGAGTCTGGTACTGGTACAAATCGTTTTGTGTGATTAGCTTGAATTATACACAAATCGTGCGTCGGTGGGCGGGCTACCCGCTACTCAATAGAGGGTTTTGCTCTTGGATCGGGTAATCGATGTTGTGCCCCCCAAGATGACTTACAGTCTTCAATTTTACTGTCCTTGATCTGCTTTAATACCTCTGGCCAGGCGTTGGCGTGACAAGCCTTGTAATCCTTCACGCAATCTTGCCTGAGACGAATGACCTGGCCAAAACGTCTCACTGGAGTTGGTCGGGACATTGCTACACCTACTCCAAACAAGAAATATCAGTGCCATGTATGCCACTCTTCTCGTTCGCAGTACTTCGGGACTGTTTGGGAAATCGACCACAAGCTATCACTCGTCGCCAAGCCCGCTTCCCTGCGGACTTAAATTCTGATGATGTAGCATGTAGGGTAGCAGTGGCCCTGTGTAGGCCTCCAATGTCGTTGAGTTGGTAGCTACTCACGGAAGTGCCGTCTTGCTGTGACTATATTATTTTGTATTCTGTTGGCTTTTGGTGAATGTTATGCTTTTGTTGTGCTGTGTCCGGAGTGGAGGGACTCTCCTACCGCGATGCAGACACGTAGCTTTACAGTGGGTGCTGTTGCAGGCACGTGCAAACTAACCATCCAGATGGATGAATATGACAAGGCTGGTAAAGTCCACGGAAGTTGGCACGTATGGATAGTAAAGGCAGAAGGAAACGGATAATACAATAAAATATCAGTAGAGAGTAGCCGCAAGACGCAAGCGAATACATTAAAAAAAAACCAACCAAGTAGTTCCGGATCGCACCAGGTCAGACTCCTACAGCGAACCTAGGGTCTTCCTCGATCGATGCGAATAACGAACTGACAGCGCGCAAGCACGCATGCATGCAAAACGCCCTAAGATACGACGAGAAACAAATCTGAAAGCTATGCGACCACGGCACCTGGGGTATACAGTGGAATTGAGCCATGCTATGCCATGAGCTGTGCCTTCTCCGTCGTGGTGGCCTGTTCGTCATGTACCGCTTTGTAGAATTCGCTGTCTTGCCCGTTGTTTCGCTTCCCACGAACAAAGCTGCTGAGGCGCCTGGCCATACTTTGAATGCATAGTGCGAGGCTGGCTAAGTTAGTATGCGACTGAGACAGCGCGAAACGAGTCAATACGTACAATGCGACAGCGACGCCGGCTGTGACTCCCATGAATATAGGCATGATGATATGTCCGGCGACGCTCTTCATTAGATGACGCCATTCCTCCCGAGAGGGCATGGTTGGCTCGGCAATCTCAGGTGTATATTCCTTCTGAGGTAGGTCGACATCAGGTGATATCATGCCCTCGCCATCGGAGTCCAGCTCCGGAGTGGCCGCCTTGCTACAGCCCTTCATTCCCTGAGCCTGCGCCCACAACTTCCCTGCTAGTCCTTTTGCGCGACACCAGAGTCTGGTGCATGGTGCTTCAAGCGGCTGATCGACTTGCACAGTCGACATGGCGAGACTTCCACCAGGGGCTTTGATGAGCTCGACCCTGAGAGTGGGAACGCGACTCACAAATCGCGTGCCGACCTCAATGATCTTCAGATCAACCTCGATCAGCTCCATGATATCCTCCTTTGCGACGGCTTTTGGGTACACAGCGAGGCTGTAGCCCAGCTTCTGACTCTTTGGCTTCCTGTGGCCGTTAACGGAGAATGCTTGTAAATCGCCGCTCCATGGATCAGCATTCGGGTATAACTCGAATCCATTCAGCAATAATTTCATCTCGTCTTCGACAGTGAAATCGAGGCGCAATTGTGTGTTTCTACCCATGCAGTCGCCACAAGGAACGGAAACGCTTTGATCGAAGGCCGAATCCGGAATACCGTAAGATGCTTTGCCGCCATGCTTCTCGATAGGTAACGCCTTGAAAATGTTTTCGTCGTTCGCGGACATTTCTGGGACGATGACGAACGGGGTGGCAACGGCCGCAAGCGCAAGTGGCTTGAACAACATCGTATCGAATAATATCAACCGTTGGGATCTAGTTTGATGAAAAAATAGTCGCGATGGAAACCGGCACCATCGATGGTGACATTGAGAGAGACAAGTTGAATGGCAAGATTGGAGGAAGGGCGGCAACGCAGGACTGTGCTACAGACGAGTACGGCGCCGGAAGAGGCGGATATGGCTTGCTGCCCCACACACTGGTGACACAATCCCTTGGTCGCGAGTCGCTGACATAATGGCTAGTTATACTATGTACGCGTTTTTGTCTTTTATTACATCGACTGGAAACCTGTGGATAGAACACGCGACACCTCTCTGCTAGCTTGCGCCCCCATTAAATTGGTATTACAACAGGTGGCGACCAATTTTTAGATTATCAAGCTGCCAAAAAAACAATATTCTAGCCGAGTCTCAATTCTCAGTAATGTTAAGCAAACGTGACAGCCAAGACGTATTCAATCCTTCATACAAATTCCAACACAGCGCGACCCACAATGTTGCGCGGTTCGATCAGAGATGCACATCAAAAATCGGGCTCTTGAAGACGATGGAGAGGCCCACTTCCTCCCCATGGATAGCTAGGGCTACCGGGGAGTCTCTTTCCCGACGTCGAAGGATAAGCCGAGGTGCCATCGTCCTCAACTGAGTGGGTGCGCGAGACTGTGGTCTTAAGTGTTGATGGAAGGGAAATTGTCTTTGTTCCTGGTCTCGAATGTTAGCTAACTCTGCTAGCCTGGAAGTCAGATGACTCTTACCATTCAAGCTGGTGCCCATAGAGCTAGACAAGTTTCCAGCGCCAGTGTCAGATGTGGCGGCAGGCTGAGAAGTGGTGTCGGTGTGCTCGCAAGTAGTATCAACATACGTTGGCTGAGTGTAGTCGTTCGAAGACCGTGCGGTGGTTGTATTTCGTGGTGTTCCAACGGCACTGGAGTTTGCCGAAGCTGTTGGGAGATTAGTACTCCAACCACCTGCACTTCCAGTATCCAAAAGGCCGCTGCTCGCAGTTGTACGACCTTCTGGAGTGAGCAGAGTTGAGGAGTTGACGTTGCTCAGGGGATAGGGGGTCAAAGCCACAGTCGTAGTGCTGTTACTGTGAAGAGTTATCACTGAAGTCATATCGGCAGGGTCTCCAGTCTCCAAAGTCGTAGGATACACGGTGATGGTTATCACCTCTGTAGAGATGCTCATACTGGACGATCCGGCATTAGTAGCATTGGCCCTAGCCTTTGTAGAGCTGAGATTTGCAGTCGAAGACGGCACAGGATACAGAGTGCTGCTAAACCGTGTGCTTGAAACATAATCTGTAGCGTTGCTGCTTGCTGGAAGTGTTGGCATCGCTGTGCTAGTGGCTCCAGTCTCGCGCGATCCCGTATCTGGGAACTCGCTCAGGGTGACAGTAATGTTTTGAAACACTGTGCGGGTGGTGCTTGATGAAGAAGTTGATTGGACTGAGGTAGCTGCGCCACTGACCTGAGAGCTGATCACTGGTCCTGGCACAGATGACAAGTTGAAAGAGGCTGAAAAAGGGGGAATGCGTGAAATGGGAGTGGGCCAATCTATGGTGGATGTTGCGACTTCCTTGGACGTAGCTTGGCCAGTTGCATCTGCAGTGGTGTTTGACACACCTGTGTAGGTTTCCGTTCGCGTTATGGTAATAATGCTGACTCCGGAAGACGTGACAGGGCCCATAGAGGTAGAGTTCTGGCTGGATATGGTTCCAGCAGTCGATGTCGCATTGCCAGGTGACGAGAGCTGCAGAGTGGTTTGCTGTGTCGAAGAAGAATTGTGACTGATGGACAAAGTGACTGTGTGTAGGGACGTGATTGTGATGACCGAGATGGCGCCTTCAGAAGCTGCCGAGCTAGAAGAGATGGCAGAATTCTGTATATCCGAGGAGGTAGAGATCGAATAGCTGATTTCTGTAGGCTTCGAACTGCTTGAGATGAAGTTTGTCACCGTGACAGTGACAATCTCGTCTAGCTGCGTCTCTGTTTGTGAAACTGGGTCTTGTCTTGTATCAGACACTGAAGTGGTCGATGATGACAATGTTTCTCCATTTGAAGACTCTTGGGAGACAGCAGCAGATGTGGATTTTATCTCAGGGCCATTGCTCATTCCAGGAGATCTGGGCTCGGTAGTGGCGGTAGATGAGTGTCGGTCGAGGGTCAAAGAAGGGTTGGAGGACGGATCGCCAGCACCACCACCCAGTGTAGCGGTCAGCAGAGGGTCTAACTCAAGTTAGATTGGAAAGCTCAACGGAACATATGTGAGCGGTTTCTTACAAGTAGCCGCAGATGCGGTGGTAGTGTCCGTGTTGGAGAAGTCATACGCAGCCGGAGAGTCGTAGTCATCATCCGTAGTCGTTGCAGCCGAGCCGAAAATAGCACGATTGATGATTGACGCGCGATGAAAGGGTCTCAACACCGATTCATGATCTCCATTGTGGTAGCAGCTAGACAGGACGGCGAAGCAGGACAAGATGAGGAACGCCCAGAACCCCTTCGAAGTGCGATGGTATATCATTGTTGGAAAGGATCCAATGAAGTCTTGTCTGAAGAGTTAGCATTTATTTCTCTTGCCCAAGAAGAGCGAAGACAAAGAATACATGCCTTGGGAAATTACTATTGTGTGGAACAATTCCAATCTTCAATGAAATGTGGAAGTGAGGGTTGAGGAGGAAGAGTTGGCAGCGTGAATGGAAATGAGCTATTAGAAAAAATAGTTCTAATTTTGATCTGAATTGAACAGTCAGCTTCAGAGAGGAATGTGAGTCGCATGTGAGAGCAGAGTTTTCACTTCTGAGGCAGGCAAACGGCAAGAGTGGTAGCTCTGGGCGTGAAGTGCACCGGCAAACGGATTAACGGGAATAGAAGCTGTAGCTTTATATTATGCAAGACTACAGAACAGTGATATTGTCAAAGAGGGCTAAGATATCGGCAGAAATTTCTTCTTCAGGAAACTCCAAACATCTATGGGAATATTCTGCCGACTCGCCCTCATTCCCGCAGTCCAGTCGGACAAGTAGGTACAAGACAATTGAAATGTTTGCATTCGTGTAAAAGATAGTGAACTGCAAAGAGATCTTCCAAGCCATTCTCTGGATCGAGGCTTGCCATGATTGCTCTCGGCGTGTCGGGTATACCAGGCCTGCTGTGCAACCCAGGTAGCCGAAGTGCAAGCTTTGCTGCGAGGGAAATTATGTACAACATGATGCGTTTGTTACCCTGTCAAACACTGCTGTTCCTCTGCGACCGAAAATGGAGCAGGCCTTTTTCATGAATCGCGATGTACTGGGAAGATGTGTCAGTTGAGCTTGAAAGAAGAATGATCTTGATAAGACTTAACATATAAGATTGACATTATGACGGAATGGCAGGAATAATATTTGAGCTAGGTTGTGTGACTCCTCGGATTCGCGCTTGAACAGATCCGGCAAGGTTCGTTATCACGATTTTCTTGCCAAACGGTGCGCGCTCATCGAGCCACTATTTAGGAAGCCGGCAGGGATCGTCGTACAAGGGATTTCTTCTGCCATAATTGCTCTCATCTCTGATGAGGGGTATGCGGGAGAAAGATACCAAAATCTCGCGCATCCGAGCAGTAATTGGACTTTGACTTTCCGCACGGCAAACAGCGTGATAAACTGTCCCTTGCAACCTTCTTCGTCCATAGATCAAGATCGAACATTCTTACGAGAAGCCGGCCTTCAACTCTCAGTAATGCCACTTTTTCAAAGGGAAAGCAGGTTCAAGCGGTCTGTTACAAAAGCCACTCACAATCAGATCAGTGTCCAATTCCTCTTCTGGAAGCTCTCTCGAGCAAACGAGACCCACGATAGCTAGCGCATTTGCTAAGACATCTCAAGTTGACTCTCGTGCTGCGTTACAACGCCAATTCCCCATCCACAAAGCCGAAGCCAACCAGGCCGGGCTGTAGCTTAGACAATATCGGTAGCGACCGTCGTAGACCATGAGATACCCAAAAATGCGAGCAAAGTCTATCAGCCGATTGCTCAGTGGACTAGAAAGGGTGAGACACCAAATTATGGTGCGTCATTGGCACTGCTTCCGCTGTACGAATTTGGTTCGACGTGGAGCGCGCCTCTGCCTCTCCCGCCACCTTTCAAGATTGAGAGAAACTGCGCAGTGGCAGTCACAGTCAACGATGCCACAATCAAATTATACTGACCTTGAAGAAAGAAGACAGTGTAGCTTCCAATTTCGTAATTGAAGGCGCTTGCGTGCTCCATTCGGGTACTTTTGACTTACGTGCCCGAGCGAGTCAGTCCGGTATTCCTAGACTGTATCACGAGGGCTTGCCTCAAAAGGTTCGAAGCAGCCGCATTTCTCAAAATTATCTGGAGTAGTATCCAAAGGATAATCTGACTTGGAGAGTCGGTATGTCTTGTTATTAAGAGTATTTTGTCAGGTCCGCCATGCTCTGAATGCAGCCGACAATGCTACTTCTGAATTGGCACTGTCGTTGTCTATGAGACTTGAGTGCCTACCAAGACACATGATCATTGTACTTACTATGATGTTGATAAGTCATTTAATAGAGAAAAGATTGGCATGAAGCATGAAGCAAAAAGGCAGCAAAGCTGTACAGCACCTGGAGTTCGCTGGTCGTCACCGAATCAGCTACTATTTGAGAGCTCGAGTGTTTATCGCTCGGAGATCAGACGGGAACCAGATCTATCACTCGGCTGTGGCCGTACGCACTGAGAGACACCTCTATCAGAAATCATATAAGAATAAATAGAAAGTGTACAAGTGGTGTCAGAACGTGTAGCTATTCCGGAGCTATTGTTCGAGTACTATGTTTATTCAACACATAGAGTGTAAAATCTGCAAAACAGGTTAGGTCTTAGAGGAGCACGTCCGTCAAGTTTCGAAGCAAAAGTGGTGAGGACCGTGTCATAACGGGACTTTTGGCTGATCTGTTGACATCTGTCGTTCGACTAAAGTTGTTTGGAATCCGGCCGCAGACGGACATACTGCGGGGCGACCTCTGGAATTCGTCCTCAATTGGTGACTTAATTGCAGAAGCATGTACCGCGACGCGTATGTCATATTTGCTAGAAAATAGAAAACAAAAACAAGCAAATGTATGCAACTGCTATTATACTCGGCACCTATGTTTCTGGCTCTCGCTGTCCTGAAGTCCGGCGACACACTTGCTGCAACTGAATGAAGGTGTACATCCCTGGCCATGAAGTCAGCCAGCTATGACTTACTGCAGCTGTTTCGTACTCGCGGACGATGTACTTTGTAATAATACAGTCTGATACTTGGCAAGCTGTACTCACCAGGCCTCGACCTCTGAGTGATGCGATCGATCAACTTGACAGCTCTGCCCTCTTGGTTTGCCACCGGGGAGTAATGTCTTATCTACTAACGTCCCTCCATACTCTTCAGCTTCTCATCCAGCCAGTCTCAGCTAATCTCAGCTGGATGAGAGGGTTGTACCAATCTGTGGCAGGTGACTCACCGCCGAGCGGATCCCGGAGTGTGACCATCTTGCCCGACAGCCCCGTGAGGCTGTTTGTTAGATGGTGGGGTTGTGCCGCTAAGAGGCTACGGTGTTGATTTATATATTCATTCGACAATCTCTTGCAACGATGAGACCAGAGACGTTACAGACCGTATAACCATTTGTCATTTAGAAAGCAACCAGCTTCGTCTTCTACAGCACCCGAGTGTCCTTTCAGTCATGGCCGATGAGCTGAGATACATGCCAAACGACCAGCCTCTTCAGGCGCTGTCGAAGCCCCCCAAGGAACTTTTCCAAATCGCTCTGGAGGAGTTTGTTGACAAAACTAAAGTACCGACCACTTTTGAGCAAGAGCAGCTGGTAGGAATTTTTGCTGGGTTTACTGGTATTCCGTACATGTTTCTTCAGCTGTCCGAGCTGCACCCCGACGTGCAAGCTAACGGCGAAAACCTTCGCCAATTGACCGAGCGCTACATCACAATTGACCCAGATGCCACCTGGCTTGAACAAGATATTGAATGTGGTCTCATAAGTGAAAAGCTCTGCAGAGAGGCCTTGACTGCCTGTCTGTCGGGAGAAGAGAACGACGTGGAGCGTTTTGTTGCCAGCACTATCGGTGCAGCCAGTCCGTCTTTAAGGGCAGACCAACCACTCGCCAACGAAATCCTGTATGGAAGAGCGGGTGTTCTGTTCCTTCTCAGATTGGTTCGCCATTGGGTGCCCACGAGCAAGGCAAGGCTAGATGCGCAGATGAAGGCTGTTGCCGCTCGTATCATGGAAGCCAACAACCACGGCCAAGATAGCTGGGTATGGGCAAACCGGCGGTTCATTGGTGCTGTTCATGGAGATATTGGGATAATCACGCAATTGGTACTGTGCCTACCCGAATTGGCACCTGAACTCGAGCCGCATCTGCTTCGACTTCTGGCCCTTCAGTTCGATGATGGAAATTGGCCAAAGTTCATGGGCGAGGGTGAGACGGAATCTGATGTTGTCCAATTTTGCCACGGCGCCCCAGGCTTTGTGATTAGTCTACAAGCGTTGCGACCCTACTATTCTCACTTGAGCGTCACTCTCGACGAGGCTATTGCCAAGGGGATCGAGATTACCTGGGCCAAAGGTCTGCTTCGCAAAGAACCGGCATTGTGCCATGGAGTATTAGGGAATGCACTGTGTGTGAATTTTCGAATGGACGACATCGTCACAGAAATCTGCTGACCTTTTGCACGCAGGGCTTTACCACGAGGAGAAAGACGTGAGCATTTCTTGTCGCTCGTCGAGTCTCAGGCAGTCGAGGAACTGAAACGAAAGGATCCAAAAATGTTTGGCACAGCCAATTATGGTCTGAAATATTGCATTCCCATGATTTATTCGATGAGTTCCGTCTGGGCGTGGGGAGTTTGTGAGCAGGACTACCCTCCGTTCTTTGCCTTCGGCGATGTGTAGCTTGCTAGTACTGTAGATTGACAGTGCTAGACTGCCATGACCAATGCATAGCGAAGAATTATATAATCCGGCAGATTTTGAATGAGACAATATGTGCGTCATGAAGGTGTTGTGGACTACGGTTGTGGTGAGACGACATCTCCATTGGTGTGATGTGCCTACCATGCAATAACTATTAGCACGCGTTGTACTGAATAGCCAGAAAGGATATCGATCGAGTAAAAGAGAAGCCAAATGTTGCATCCGGCAAGTCTGAAATTAGTGTTGTCATGTTGGGTGTCCAACGCGGCGCTGGCAACTGACATGGCCATAGTGCACACTAACGTCAGCCACCCCCTTCTCGGCACCACCCACTTCTCGGCACTACCCACCACTTAGTACCCATTTTATACTAAAAATATAAAAATATATCTTTTTCTAATAAACTATATTAGCCTTCCTTTTCTTCTTAAAATTATTAAAATATATATAAAATATTATATATTACTTTTTAATATAATATTACTTTTTTATTAAATAAATTAATATAAAAAAAGTAAATTTATTAGTAATATTTTATTA
>JARJPP010000261.1:0-158674 GCA_030782485.1 Beauveria brongniartii
ACGACGAGCCTCCCTCACTCGTACGGCGACCCTCGGGGCCCTGGTCTCGACGGACTGCCTTTCAAGGAACTGCGCGACGAATTCGTCACCAGCACCAAGGAGTGGAACGTTGCGATTGATCCGTCAACTCTCAGATATAATGGTATCGGCGACGACGACTCAATGGCCAACCCCATCTTTGAGCACAATGCACCGGCGAATTTCATGACGGTCGACGGTTGCCAAATAAAGTGGGATTTGAAAATGGGCGTCACTCCTGATCGAGTACCAACTGACCGGACCTGCATTAGCGAGAGGAAGACGTATCGGCTGATTCCGTACGGAGCGGCGAAGGTGCACATGTCTCATCTGCCAACGGTGAAGTTGTAGGAGTAGTGGTGATTGTTGTGATTGTTTTGATGGTTGTTCATTTCGTTATGCTATATGCTTACCATGTATATATTCCTCTGGGAAGGGTGTGCTACAGATGGCGTCTTACGATTGAAGATGGGTTGAGAATGAAGGCGCTTTGTGTTTTGTAAATCCTGGTGCCATGAGTGAGCGGATGACTTGATGTGCATGCCAATATCGGTATTGGTGCGTACAATTCGATACAACAGTAGATGCCAGATGGCATAATAGGCTGATTGGTTGTGTTTAAGATTGATCAGAAAAAGAATATGGTTTATTTCAAATCGTGGCTCGGGGGATTTACAAGTCTAACCGGGTGGCTGTGTAAAAACCTAGCAAGGCTGACTTGGGTGGGGGAGGCTGTGTTCACATCTGTAACTTTTCCACGCGGGAACGCTGGGTAATATATCTCGATAATAAGTAAAGGCGTGTGCTTCAATTGATGGACCATCAGTTTAATATCGGAGGAGATTGACATTGCAAAAGTCTAACATTACGACAGCCTACAGGCGCCTACAGGTACAACTACCCTGCAGGCCAGGAGTCAACTACCTACTTTGCCGGTCGGCAAGAAAAGGCGGCCGGGGTATCAGTAATGTCTCGCTGTCTATCCGTAAACACGCCTGCAAGCATCGGAGTGACCGACGCAGGCTTGTCTGCAATTTCTGCCCAGGAGACGCCCAGAGGAGCCGCCGACAGATTAAACATGCAGACTTTGCAGGAGATGGGTCGGAAAGAGAGTTGCCGGTGCGCGGGCGAGGATGCGCTGGCACTGCAGTTACTTGTACTCTGTAGTTGGCAGTTTGGCAGTCAAGTAGTCAACGGCGGTTAAGCGGGGGTTTGTATGTATGGGTGGGAACCTGTAGCTAAGAATAAGTTTTTTTTTGGCGTCATTCATTGCTTTTTTTTCTTCAATATTAGCCTGCAGGGCGTGGCTGACCTGGATGAGTTGGTTGGTTAGGCAGGCAGCCTTGTTGTAAGATACCTATGCCATGACTTGAGAGCTCTCGCCAGACGGTGAAAAAGATGGAATGTTTGTTTTTTCTCTCTACTTCAAATGGTCGCGATATATATATTCCATCTCGGAGAATAAAACCGACCACTGGAAACGAATAGAGGACGAGAAAACCATTCACAATTCAGATACATAGGTGTGCCCCACCCCGGCCCGCATGCTGGTCGGGTCGGGAAGGGCTTTTATTAGCTGCTCCAAATCTGTAGCTCCCGCCGCCGATCACCCCCTTAGCTCTCCAACCACCAAACCCACCAGGGGCCACCACCCCCAGATGTTCCAGGCTGCAAGGCCAGGCCGCCCCCAGCCGTTGAAAAAAAAAAAAAAAACCAGAGCTTTCTCCCTATTCTTCATCTTCTTTTTTTCCCTTTTTATTCCAGCCCGGCGTATTTTTTTTTCTTTCCTTTTGAAAGCGAGACAAGACGAAGTTGATGCAGTACCGCGCGCGAAACGTCTGATTGGCATTCAACACCGTCCAGTCCCCCCCCCATTTTCTTAGCGCCAACCATGCAAAACGGTTCCCACGAGGCTGACGGAACTTTGCATCTTGCCGTTTGCTGCCGACTTCTTCCAGCTTGGAAGCTGCATATCCTTTTTAATCCTTGGCATTTTCACCACTTTTCAATCCTTCCTTCACATTGATGTGACCAAACAGGACCCTTTTTCACTTCTTTTCGGAAAAAAAGAAGAAAAGAAACGTCCTCGACGACTACCCAACTTTCTCCCACTTACACCATCGCAGCCAACCATTCACCAAATCCAACATCCAACATCATGACCAGACCACGCGGCCTGGCCAGCAGGGCATTTCCCTGCCTCCTCCTCCTATTCTTCCTCGCTGCCCCGTCTGCCCTCGCTCTAGATGCCACGTTTGACTTTTATCCCAAGTCGGCGCAGTCGTGTCTGTCCAAGGCCGCCAAGTCGTCCGCGTGCAGCGGCGACACGGCGAAGGAGCTCAACACCTGCCTGTGCAGCAACGGCGGTCAGTTTGTGGAATATGTCATCCGGTGCCTGGCGCTAGACGACAACGATGAGCTGCTGGGCGACGTTTATACAACCATGGACGGTGCCTGCTCTACATCGGGCACGCCCCTCTCGTGGAAGTGGTCTGACTGGGTCGACACCGCCAAAAGCGCCAAGTCTTCTTCTTCTTCTTCTAGCAGCACCAAGACGACTTCGACCGAAACTTCGTCAACCGAGACCTCGTCGACAACCTCGACAAAGTCCACGTCGACGACGTTGACCACCGCAACTGCCAGCAGCACCTCTTCTGATTCCTCTTCTCCTTCTTCTTCTTCCAAAGCCGCCGCCACAGCCACAAACTCGCCTACATCGTCCCCGTCCTCGTCCCCCGGAGACGACAGCAGCAGCAACCTCTCCACCACCGCCACCATTGGCGTCGCGGTCGGCGTCTCCGTCGCCGGCGTCGCCGCCATTGCCGCTCTCGCCTTCTTTCTCGTCCGCAAGCGCAAGCGCGCCTCCCGGCCACCAATGACCTACTCCATGCTGACTCCCGAAAAATACAACGGCGCAGGCGGCGGTGCCGCCACCTCGTACCCGCCACACGGTCCCTCACCATCAAACCTAGGCGGTGGTGGTGGTGGTGGTGGTGGTGGAGGCGCTGCCGGCTTTGACAGCGAGGTCAACGAAACGCCCCTATACACCGTCCCGACGTACGTTTCCAAGTCGCAGCGCAAGCAGAGCTACACGGCCCTCTCCAGCACGATCCCGGACTCGGCTCTGGAACAGCAGAAGCAGCAGCACAACTTCTTGTCGGGGTGGGAGCCGCCCACCCATGCGCCGCAGTACGCCGGGCCGTATCACCCGCCCCAGACCGGTCCGGTCGAGCTCCCGCCGCAGATGCAGCCCGTGTTCAACGTCTTTGAGCTCGACTCGCATGGTGTGGGTGCCGCCGCTCCGCGGCCGGCGCAGCCAGCTTTGCAGCCGATTGCGGAGCGGCAGCGGGAGTCCAGAATGTACAGACCGTACTTGCCAACGTGATGAACGGGCTGTTTGTTTGGCACTATTCATGAGGGGGGCATATACATGAATTAACATGACTAGGCCCTTTTTCTTCTTTTTTCTATTGACGACATTCAGCAACCAGCCGAACAATTAATGGCACACAGTGATCCGATCATGTAACTTGAAAGCTTTTCATGCCTTCAAGTAATCATATTTGCATAATCAAGTTAGCGAAGCCACTATATTTTATACAAGTAATTTCTGTTTTGTAAAACTGTCCTTTCACAGCCTCTGTTTCCTCAGGTGTGTGTCAGCCTGCAAGACACCAGCTGGGCCAGCATTCGCCCTGATTGTAACAAAAGTATACAAATTGGTTTCCTTCTGACACTGGGGAACCAACTTCGACCACAATGCCACCCCATGTAGCCGTCCTCGAATTAATACTTGGTCCCAAGGCGTTTAAACGGATGTGCTTCTGTATTCAACACCCACTTGTCGAGGTCAATCAGTGTCGGCTCCGAAAATATTAGGTAGAAATATTTGAGCGTCTCGGCTAGCCAGAAACTCTCCATCGAATCCTGCTTCTTGGCATCGCTGGAATCCACATTGTCGACGGCGCTGTTGGCCAGGCCTGTTTTTGTGAGGCCGTCGATGGCCTGCCACATGGCCCACGCCTTTTCCTGCCATTTCTTATCTCCCGTGACACGATACATGATAAAGACACTCTCAATGGCCTCGGGTCGCAAGATGTATTCCTTGGACATGATCTTAGCCATGCCCTTGGGAGGCAGTTTGTCGTTTGCAACATCGTCGCCCACTGCTTTACGCCACGCCGTCTCGTTCCATGCACAATGCAACTTGTCATCACAGGGTACACAGAGTAGTCTCTCGCCCATGACGCCCGACTTAGTCGCATTGTATGCCCACACGCACCCATCAGCCAAGCGGCGACCAATATCGACGTCTGAGTCGTTGGACGTGAGACGCCCACCGAGGGCGTACATGCCGCCCGCGAAGCACGTCAGGTGCTCCGTCACAGCCTCTAGTGTTGACTGCCCGCTGGTGTCATCCTTGGATCTCGCATTACCCGTCATGAGGATGTCGGCGTCACCGGGAACCATTGGACGGTAGATGAGGTGTTCCTGTGTGGCGGCCATGCTGCGCTTATACAAACGCTCGTACATGGGATCAATGTTGTCGAGGAGAGCCATCATCTTTGGGAAATATTCATACGCGCTATCGGCGCCGCCGCCCATCGAGTACGAAGAGCCGGCGTCGAAAAGAGCCTGGCTAGGGTCGACCGAGATGGACCAGAGGCCGGGAAGTTTTGTCTTCATCTGTGAAGCATCCAGTAGGTCACTGATATGCTGCGTAACGTCGTGGTACCGTGCGTCGCCCGTAATTAGACTCAATCGTGTGAGCTCGAGAACCAAGGTGCCAATCTCAGCCAGGCTGGTTGTAGAAGGAGCTGTCTGGTTCCTGTTCTCGGCGGCTTCCTTGATATTCCATTGGCCGACAGGCATGTGGTTAGGTGTATCAAACGCTTTGAGGATCATGTCACCGGCGTCAGTCGCCTTCTGCTTCAGTCGCGCGTCGCCGCTCAGGTCGTAGGCGGAAACCAGGCCGCCTAGGTAGCGAATGTTTGTTTCGAACAAGCTCATGACACTGCCAGACGAAGAGCTGGCAAATGAAATTTTCTTGTCCACAGCGTCTACAGCATCCTCGAATTCGTCGCGCATATCCATGATCCACATCGTGTCGAGGGCATCTACCAACGTCGCCGCCCAGCCGCCAAATGTGTCCTTGAATCCACCACTTACAGGCTTGAGCTCGTCGTGAAGCCATGCTCGGTCTTTGTACGAAGTCCAACATCGCTTAAAAGCCTTCTTTACAGCATCGCGCCGTTCGAGTCGCGTCCTCTTGTCGTCGTCCGTCTCGCCATCAAACTTGAATTGCACCGCAGGCAAGGGCTTGGTACCCTGTGTTGGCAGCGGTCGTGGCGTATCCAGGGGATTGTTCCACGGGAGTCTTCGCCAAATCAAGTCGCCGTTCTTTTGTCCTCCAGAGCTGCCCGAACCTTGATGCGAAGATTTCCGGTCGATAAAGTGCCAGCTCAGGGTCGCAATCAGCACAATACAGACGATTACTGTCAAGAGCGTGCCCCAGAACCGCCGCCGCCGCGGAGTCAACCATCTAGAGTCAAGCAGACGCATTGCTGAGCGACGGGCCGACCCCAGGTATCAACAGCCAAGAATAACAAGTTTCGCCAGATCGACAGAAGCCCAACAGCGCCTTGAAAGACCCAGACACGTCAAGCAATTAGCTTGGGTAAAGAATGTGACTTGCAGGCTTCCGGTGCTAAGTTACGCTACATAGGTAGTTACCCGTTTACCAGGTTTCTCAAGTCTTTGGGGAAGCTGACAAGGCTCTTGTCAGGTAGGAGCGGGCAGAACCAGGCCGGGCTTTCCCAAAAGAGACGAACAGGCTCCACGTCTCAATCTCATTTTGCCTCGTATTACTTCGGACGGATAATTGACATGTAACGTCAAGAAGGCTGTGGCTGCCACACATGTTTATTGTGGCTTGGCCAATTTTCTATGCAAGGACTCTTTGTTCATGTTCCCCGGTGAAATACTTGGTGTCACACGTGAAGGCTGTTGGCATTGAGCAACTGCCGATAAAACAAAAGACTAGTATTCTTCAATGGTAATCTGTACTGCATCACCCATCGTTGGCTCGGTTTTATAATCCAAACAAGATCGGCGTCGTTCTTTGTCGGGCGGGCGGCCGCTACTTGGAGTTTGCGTGCCCAGTGCACGCAAGGATTTGGCCGAGCAAGCTGCATTAACCTCGTCAGGCTTGACAAGGGCAGGTCGCGGGCAGTATTCCCTCGCACTACGGAATATTTCCGTCATATCGAGGCCAGCCCATCGCGCAAGTCAAGCCGTGCCAAGGATCGATGCTGAAGACGTGACAGGCGCCTTGCATCACCTTTGTCATCTCCTCCCTGTCTGCCACGGGCGCGATGCCACTGACATTGCCCAATGCTCCGAAAATCATGTGCAGGACGGTGTCATAATATGCGCCGCTACGAACGTGTCGCCAAAGTAGCGCCAAACCCAGGCCGCCACATCGTGCTTGTCGCGCGCATTCGCCTGGTACGCAATCGGGCAGGTATAAGACTTGAGATGAAACGAGTCGATCCGTGCCTGAGTGGGCACAATACCATTGTTGTACGTACGAATCTTATATGCTCCGTAGCAGCAGCCATCTTCATTGTCGTGGTTACCCGGGAATAGAGGGACTCTGGCAACGTGTGCCTTGTTGGTGCGTTTGATGTAGTTGGAAATTACAATCTCTTTCATCAGTAATAGAATAATAAAACGGTGTTATGGAGCACAAGGGACTGCTGCCATGACTGGATTTGACTGATACGGCATCTGCTTTGACCTTGTTCCAGTTGGCCATTCGTACATGGTGATACACATTCTTCTTGTGACAACATGCCGCCTGCTAGGTCATTTGCTTGAAGCTTTCCAAAGGACTACCTTTTGACTGCACTCGAAAGCTGAGTGCCTTATTACCAGAGGTGGCTTGTAACGGGTTGTTGGTATTACCGATCGCAAACCCTACAAACATGAGCTTTGAAGCCACATACGTCTTCTAATTAATTTCTTTACTCACCACCGCCGCCGTTATCTTGGCCAAAGTATCAACAGTCAAGTAATCTTTGCTTTGATTGGTGCCCGCGCCCAAAGCAAAATACGACAGAACTCGTGGTGCTTGCGGCGTGATGCCAGGATAGTCTACGGACGGCAAGGGTGTCAGCGGGCAGTGATATCCGAAGTCCGCCGCCTCGTACGATTGGGTGTGTCTGAAACGCTCTGGTGGCGCAAACTACAACTTCCCGACAAGTGGCCTGGCGTACGTATGGAATGTGGCATTGAGCGAGTTGCTCGCCGGCATGGCGAGTCGCTGGTCCCTTTGTCGTCTTGACAGTCAAGGCTGTCAGCTTCGATGGCCCGACGTCAGTCCCGCCTCCAAGGCGGTGAGTACGGATACCAGCACCCTTTTTTGTCAACCGCATCGTGACGAAGCTTGGAAAATGCAGTTTGACTGTGACGCCAAGGGGCAGAAAGCAAACACCCGCGCCCGGAGATAGATTCTAGGTAGGCAGCCGGCCCTAGCGCGTGTCTCAACCGCCGTTGAACATGCCAATGTGCCATCGACGTAATCTTCAAGTTATTAATAAATACTTCGCATTACAGTCAAGTCTGCTTGTCTGAACCCCGCACCGCTCAAGCGACCCCAGCCTCCAAGGAACCTCCAAGGAACAACCGAGAGATTTATCAGCAGCACACTGCTAATAAGCAGGGGAAACTTACCGGCCGAGTGCCAAGAACTTGGGAGTTCTCGGGCTTTGAAAGGAAATTATAATCTCAGCCATCTGCGGAATCTTGTCCGCCAGCCGAGGAACAGGCCAGTTACGCTAAGCAGGGGTTGCTTCGAGGCATGATGCATTGAAGGCTGAGAATAAAGCCTGGCAAGCAGAATTCCAGAATCCCAAGGCGCCAATCTGCAACCTTCCATTCTCAGCTGGAAAGTGTGCTGATTGTTCCACCTCACCTGAGGGCAGCCGTTTGTTCTTCAAGTATACGCGCTACGGCATGTTCAACGGCTGTATCCGTACGGCGGCCCGCATGTTAATGGATCTTTAAGGAATGAAAGAACATGTGCCCTCATCTGATATAGGGAGGGTGGAGAGTGGCTGAAGTATCACGAGACGCCATGCCCCTGAGACAAGTCTCCTTGGCCAGCGGGCGCCGTGGTTGGGAAAAGAACTTGGGCTGGTGTTGCGCCCCAAGTTTAACCAACAGGCTGGCTCTTCAGTCGAGCAGACAGGGACCATCAGGGTTCCCTGTGTTCGTCAAGCCTAGTCAGAACAAGGGCAGGTCGCCCGTTCTGGAAGACAAGGCCGAAAGGCAGCCAGCCTCGCCGCCTCGTTAGCGTCCACAAGCCTGATTTTCTTTCTTTCGGGTGCCCAGCAAAGGCTATGAAGACACTCGAGACCCTCCGATCTCGAGTGCACCGTGCAGGCAGCTTATTTGTCCAACTCACTGATGAGTGGCGTACGCCACGGGCCAAAGGGCGACAAGAGGACCGGGTTTGCCTCTGGCCCGGGATTCGACAGTTCAGCGTCACACCCAGACCGGGTGTCAGTGTCGCTTGACCGGCACATCCATGCCTCTTTGAGGGGTCAAGGGTCTCTATCGCACAACGAAGCTAGCGGGCTCCTCGGTAGGTCGGCCGAGTCCAAGTGCATCGACAATGCATATGTTTGATCGGTTGCCTGTCTGAATAGGTACATGGTTCCTTATTAACACTGCAACCCTCCGAAGCGACATCTCAAGAGCAAGAACGAGAGTAAAAAAAGCAGAAGCCATCGGAAACCCCTGTTATATATCAACACTTTCATCTACGAAAAGGTATCGACATGAGCGTGCTCGACACTACCATTAGTGGCCCTTGAAATCCTTACTGCAAAGCTGCCACTGGCAGAGCAATGCAAATGTGTCAAGCATGGCACTACAACATGCTCAACAACAGATGACAGTCGGAGGCCGCGCGATGGGATTCACCACTAGCGAATACGGCAATGACGGCTGGAAGTTATACATTACGTCGCTGGTCATGATCATTTGCGCCGGCATCATTGTCACTGCCCGATGTTCAACACGGTTTTGGTTGGCAAAGCTTGGGTGGGATGATGTTGTGATTATCGCTTCATATGTATGTTTGTTCGTGTTGAAGTCTTTGAAAGTGGCTGTCGTGCTAAACTAATCTTCTTGTTAGTGTTCCTCAGTAACCGTCTCCGTCACTGTGCAATTGGCAATATCACATGGGTACGGGATGCACAAGGCAGATCTGTCCAAGGATGATTTGCACATGGCTTTGAAGTTCTTCTTCATGGCACAGGCGCCATGCAAACTCACGAATTGTCTGAACAAAGTGGCAATGATGTTGATATATTTGCGACAGTTTCCTTGCTCACGATTTCGAGTTGTGGCCTTTACGACCTTGGGTGTCGTTGTATTGGGGGGAATAGGATCTATATGCGCTACCATCTTCCAATGCGTCCCCGTCGCGGGGGCATGGGACGAGTCGATTGAAGCCAAATGCATCCATTTTGGTCACTTCTGGGTGGCAAATTCTATCATGAACATTCTAACCAATGTCATGATGATTGCTCTGCCGATTCCAATGATTCAGAAACTGAAAATGGGCAAGCACGACAAGGCCATGCTATTTGGTCTGTTTCTTCTGGGGGGGTTGTAAGTTGGACACACATACCTTGCCAACGGCTAGCGATACATACTAACATGTCTCAGCGTAACCATCACTTCGATTTTACGTACCACTTCTGTCCAACATCCGTTGAAGAATAGAATGGACATTACATTCGACTTCATCACACGCGACATCTGGACGCTGGTTGAGGCTAATCTGGGCACCATTATTCCCTGTCTGGTAGTGTTGAGACAGGAGCTTGGAGTTATATCTCCACAATCGCTTATTAGAAAATCTCGAGCCGCGCAGCCCGGTCGCGATGACGAGAAGGGCTTCGCATTATCGGACCTCTCCACAAGGCAGGCAGGCGGTCTATGGCGAGGCTCCAATTTAGCCCAGCAGAGTGTATTCATCAGCGGTCCCGGGACACAGGCTGGGCGGCGTAGTGACGAGTGTTGCATATTTTCCAATATATCCAGGGACAGCAATAGTGACGATGGCAAATCGCCTGAAATAACAGGGGGCATATCCAAAAGGGTAGAAGTGACACGGACATCGATTCACCTCCAACCAGGCCGTGAATTTCAGTTTTCGAGTCCTTTGGGGAATTTTATAATTTGACATTGTTCGGAATTACTCAATAACCATCTCAGTCCAAGGTGTCGCCAAGGACGCAGATCAGGGGACTTTGAATGCATGAGTGACGACATCATCGAGAGCAATCCTCACCCATCAACGCCAAAGCCAATCATCATTTCTCCACCCTCATGTTACGAGTGCATCAAGATTATTCATAGTGAAGCCGAGCCGCATTGCACTCGGGTTAAGGCACCCGGGTTAAGGCACAATAACCTCCGGGCCAAAGATGACTAGCAGAAAAAAAAATGATCGGTGGCCAGGTTTCGACCCGTGGCTCCGCCCCCGGAGTTTTAGCTCGACGGAGATTACTGCTAACTACTCGGTTTCCCCGGACTTTAGGGGATAGGAAAGACAAACATTACCCTTCATCAATCCCACAAAGATCTGGAAAGGTGTCAACAATTTTTCATTTCACAAACTCATTCGACATTGAAACATGAGCGACAGCACAAAATACGTATTGATTACTGGGTGAGCTGCCACATACAAAGCCCGACTACGCCGGATCGGATCTAACTATTTGTCCATCAAAGCTGCTCTCCTGGTGGCATCGGCCACGCCATTGCAACTGAATTCCAGAAAAATGGTAAGATGGAGGTTTCATCACTGCGGCACGCTCCTTCATACTGATGGCGATGTGAAGGATATCACGTCATTGCCACGGCGCGTCGAGCC
Organism: Beauveria brongniartii; assembly: GCA_030782485.1. Lineage (NCBI taxonomy): Eukaryota > Fungi > Ascomycota > Sordariomycetes > Hypocreales > Cordycipitaceae > Beauveria > Beauveria brongniartii. The sequence continues at coordinate 10,970 of JARJPP010000261.1, forward strand.
GAGGTCCTTGAAGAGTTGCGCAAGACGGGCATGAGCGTAGTCTCGCTGGATGTTTGCGACAAAGCCAGCATCCAGAGATGCAAGGAAGAGGTCGCGCAGATTACCACCGGAAAGCTCGACATTCTTGTCAACAATGCGTGAGAATTCCCGCTCGTCACTGGCGCGCGCGTGGACCCCTGAAGCTGACCGAGGTTGAAACAGCGGCGTCAATCACACTATTCCCGCTACTGACATTGACATTGATGATGTCAAACAGACCTTCAACGCCAACGTATTTGGACCGATGCTCATGTGCCAAGCTTTTGTTCCACTCCTCATCCCTGCCCGTGGCCTCATCATCAACATCTCGTCTGTCTCGGCCATTGTCCCGTATCTCTTCGCATCCGTCTACTCCTCGACAAAGGCTGCGCTCGACGGCTACTCGCGCACGCTGCGTCTGGAGCTGAAACCGTTCAACGTGCGCGTCATGGTGGCCATGACGGGCACCGTAAAGTCCAACATCACCTCGCACTTTGTGCGGGAGCTGCCGAGCAGCTCGCTCTACCAGCCCGTCAGGGACATGTATGATGATCGCATCCACTTTAGCCAGAGGAACTCGCCCATGCCCGCCGACGTGTATGCGAAGAAGCTGGTCGCGGCCGCGCTCAAAGGCGAGGGCTGGTTTGGCGGCTTGTTCGGAAGGACGCCCGATTGGTTCTGGGCAGGCGGCCTCGCAAATGTCGCGTGGTTTGGACAGACATTCTTTCCGCGGCGGTTTGCCGAGTTTCTTACGGCCATTACTTTTAAGATCTCAAAGATGGCCTATATAATTGCCGAGGCCAGAGCCAAGAAGAAGTGACTGAAGGAAATGGGACACTAGAGGTTATCTGAATAAATGACGACAACTCTGTTTAATGTCTTATAATTCAAGTGATGCAGCTAATTGACTGAAACGATGCCTCTTATTCTGCTGAAAAGGGGCGAGAATGGTGTGATAATATGCGTATGACACCTGCACTAGACACTGCTCTACTTGCTGTTCAGGCGCACACTGGCAGCTTCTCTATCAATCGCTTTGGAACTCATTGCATTGCAGTAATCCAGCCGTACGCCAGGAGAATGAGAGATGCAGCCAGCTCCGGCAAGAGAACAAGCACCACGCGGACAGCAAGAGTGCCCGTGACCGGATTGAGCGACTTCTTCTGGGAGACGAAAGCAACCAGGGTGTACAGAACACGGATGCCGATGAAAATAGAAGCGAGTACGACACGGATAAGGATCTAAACTTCCTGTTAGTATTCTGGGTTGCACTGTATCTGCGTCCAGCCAGCAGACTTTTCCCTCGGCGAGGGACGCCTCCACATGCAGAGTGTTGCTTCGTCGAAACCACGGCTGCACAGCCCATCCGACGAGGATGATCCAGCCAGTCGTCAGGAGCGCGATGCCAACCTTGACCTTTGTCAAGTCAGATGGCAGAAGGGACGAGCTTTGCAGAGCCGAGGCGCCGATTGCGAGGATGGCGGTCGCACCAGCAGTGAGGATGTGCAAGGCAAGCACAACCGCCCATTCGAGTTTCGCATCACCCACTTTTCGTAGAGAGTTTCTGACAACGTCGTGGTTAGTTTTGCGCAGTGGTTTTGCGACACGTACCGAGAAATAGATGAAAGCAAACTTCCGACTTATGGAGAATGCCGGAGGCGGCCAGTAGGAGTGGTGAAAGTCCAATATTGCCAATAATAGTAGCGGTCTTGCTTCTGCTGAGTGCAAGGGCACCACCAAGAATCCTCAACATGCAAAAGGCCACGAGATACAGCCATCCTAACATGCCCGCCTTGCCATATTTCACCAACAAGTAGAGTACTGGGAGGATCATCGCGGCATAGATGGCCATCTGGGCTGTCGTGACCGAGTTTATCTTTGGTAGCAGTTGTTGTGCGTGTTTTACGTGGACTCTGACTCTGACTGCAGACAAAAGTCGGCTGAGAAAGTTGGGAGTGTCTGTTTAATGAAGTCTAGAATGATATCGAACATCTTCTCTCCCTTTAGTACTTATATTCGGGCGTAACAGCGATTCTTGACGCTGTCACATATCCTCAGCCCTCTTAAAGTGGACCTTGAACGATACCGAGAGCGAGCTCGACTGAGGATGCCCTGGTTTCCTTTGAAAGCAACGCTCACAAAAAGAGCTTACATGAAGCCAATGAGAGTTTGAAGTCAAGTCCACGTAATCTTGCTGGAATCTTACATACTAGTCGTCTATCCGTATAGATCTGCAATTGTCTCGAGTTGCTCGTCGTTCAACGGCCCTCTCACCTGCTGGGCGGCCTCACCACGCTGAGAGGCCAGGCAAGCTCATGCCGATACTGCGGCGCTAAAAATGCTTCCAAAGCAAGGATTTCTTTCTTGGGGATATCGCCAACCCAGGCAGATGCTCGACAGTGTGCCGCGACTGCGAAAAAGTGTGCAAGAATCACCAGGGCACGCGGCCGGTGCTCGTCTAACAATCCGACAAAGTGTTGCGGAAAGAGCACTGGATAGATGACCAAGCGGCGCGTGATGGCATCCACAAGCTCGCCCGCATCAGTTGCGCTTTGGATGGCGCCGATATAACTCACAGTGTCAATGTAGGCAGCATCGTCTTCATCTGAATCTCCCGGTCGCCGAACGAGCAGCGCAGGGAACTGACTTCTATTCGCCTCGCACATAATCTTGGAAGGCTCGACAAACGGACCGCTGGTCGTGACAATCTTGTTGATGTTGGCCTCAGCATCGCCCTCGAGGAGCTGAAGTGTCACTCGAAAAACTTGCGTGACGCCCTTGCATAGCTGCAGCCATTGCACTGGGGCTGTATAGTCGCCGAGTTCACGGTCGCGCAGACTTGCAAAAGCATCCAGCGACAACACGACCGATGTGAAGCTTGCAGCGTCTGCAACGGCGGTGGTCAAAGTACCAACGACTTTGCGATACTCCTGCAACGTCGCTTCGAGGTACTGAGCGTGGTAAAGTTTGATTTTGTCTAGTGGCGCAATGTCTTGACAGCCAGTGCAGAGCATATGCCGCAAAGAGAGAGTCATGATGGCATGTAGGAGAGCATCGTAGCTGGTCGCAAGCCTGGGGACGACAACAGTCCAGATCTGGCGGATTTCGGGAAAATATGTTCCGGGCAAAGAAGAACATACGCTGAAGCAGAAGTAATTCATCAGCTGCAGCTCCAAGAGGCGCCGTTCCCTTGTCTCGGATGCTGGCTGGGCCAAAGACGAGTCTGGGGTGACGGGTGGCATTGGCGAGGCTACAGAGTGTAGGCTAAGCCTCATTGCGGCTGACTGCGGATTCCGTGGTGCTCGATCATATAGACAGTTGTGGTTGTGGGCTTTGCATTTACTCTATAATCATGTGAGCGAGTTGGGTACAGCGCAGGCGATCCATCGAGCTGCCTTACGCATGCTGGGCGAGTTTCATCGCACTGAGCAGTGTTAGCCGTGCGCTTGGAAGTTACAAGTATGACATTTACCTTGACACGTCTTTGGCGACATAGTTGACAGCCGGTCCTAGATTTTCGATGGTATAATCTGGGAGGCATTTTGTGGTTCCACGAGGCAGTGTCTGCAGTGGCTGGCCAAGCTACCGCTGGAGAATCGCGGCAGAGTCGCCTGGAAGCGGCAAAGAAAACGGGATCGCACACATGTGATGCGCTATTCGATGAAAATTGGTTCGTCTACATGGCTATCGAAGAGTCTCGATGCGGCCGGATCATGTCAATTGATGCTGACTAGCAGCAAGTTCACGCACGGTAGTGGTTGACGATGGCGCTGACTGCCCCACGTGATGATTTGCAGTGACTTGGACGCAAGCGAGATTTCCCTTGCGATTAAAGCCACCAATGACGGCCGTAGTTTTCTATCCCAAATTTGATAACAACGAGACAAGAATTTTGGATTTGTCTAAACCCGGATTTGAAGTACTGCACCAGCTGCCGTTAGTGTAGCATTCCCCAAAAACCCCGTACGCGTAAAAAAAAGAAAAAAGAAAAAGAAATTCAGTGTCCGACTGTTCACTGGGGACTGGTAAGGCTGTGCTCGGCGATTGGGCGGAACCGGCACTAGTGTAGTTGGATTCCGCCCGACAATGATGGGAATGAAATGAGAAATGGGGGTCTATGTAATCTGTAGCACTGTTGTTATAATCTGATTGGGGCTTGAGACTTGATGTGCACTGCTGGTCTCACGTCGGGCTTCGGATAGCCGGGCCCCGCCACAATCCCGCTTGGGCACAAACAATAATTCAATGGGCCTCTTCAGCCTTCGGGGAGGCTGTGAAGGCTGTGATGCTGGCTGTGGATTTGCAATAAGACGTCGCTGGAACTCCTTGACTCTCACACAAACCAGGGAGCGTACGTGGCCCTGGGTTCCGACCCTCCCGATCGTGTCAACGCCGCTCTCACTGGTTGGCTTGCACTCTCATTGGGGCTTCTAGTTTCAGGGTCGCCTGCATAGCGCCACCCGTCCGTCAGCTCCCTTTTCTTACTGCAGCGACAGACCCTGGGACCCATCATGCATTCTGGCACGAGTTATGTCGAGGCAGCCACCTTCATGTGCGATGTCACCAAGGTGGTGAACAAGTCATGGCACGAGATGCGCAGTTAGCCCAGGGATGCTATCAAACATCTTAGCGTTTTGCAAACAGCGTTTTCCCGTTGGCGCCGTCAACGGCCCCCGCGGAATTCTCGGACAAGTCCTGCCCAACTTTGACCAGAAAGAAGAGTTGGGTGGCGCCAATCCAATCCCACTAGCTTTTTAGGGGCATTTTTTTTTGTGAGTTTGAGATGAATACCGGACCTGTCACCACTGCGGCCCTATTCGGCTTGGCTGACCAGGCTGTGAAAGTAATCAGCGTCGTGGAAAGCCCGCATTTGGATATCCACGGACCACACGGCAGAACTGGGCCTCGCATCCAAACGAGCACAGCCCACCCATGCGACGTGCCGCAATTATGATGCAAGTATAATAATATCCGTCTTGTCCCCTTCGGACCCCTGGCTGTCAGTCCAGTCGCAACTCGGCGAGTAAACATAAGCGGTGGATAGTTTTGACTGATTCGCTTTCGACCGTCTCTGCTATGCGTCAACCACAAGTTTTGGTGGCAGCTACGGCTTTGGCATTGGCTGGTCCGTCTTTTGCTGGAGTTGCGGATGCTAACGCTCTAGGTATGGTGACTTTGATCCCATAAAACTTTTCTCACATTTGCTAATAGAACGCCAGCTCTTCGAACTGCAGATCTGACTCCAGAGGATGTTGAGTTTTTGGTTCGCCGAGCTACAGCGCAAGCGCCAGACGGTTACGCGCCTTCTGAAGTTACTTGCCCCAGCACGAGGCCGTTCATTCGGGATAGCTCCAGTTCGGTCCTGAGCCCAGAAGAAAAGGCATGGCTTCCTATTCGCCGCAATGAAACAATCACACACATCAAGGATTTCCTCAACCGTGCAGCCATCCCCAACTTCGACAGCGCCAAGTATTTGGATAATGTCGACTCCAACTCATCGGCCCTGCCCAACATCGGCATTGCCATCTCTGGCGGCGGCTACCGTGCTATGCTTAATGGCGCTGGTGCAATCAAGGCTTTTGACAGTCGGTCAACCGGCAGTGCGGATAAAGGCAACCTCGGTGGTTTGCTGCAAAGTGCCACTTACCTTTCCGGTCTGTCCGGAGGCGGCTGGCTTGTGGGGAGTATCTTTACCAACAACTTTACCACCGTCCAGGACGCCGTCGCCTCCAAAGACATCTGGCAATTTGGTCAATCAATTCTGGAGGGTTAGTGTACTCAAGTAACCATGCCAAAAGACTAGGTACACGCTAACGCAGGACTGGTCAAAGGTCCCGAGAACATTGGGATAGTGGACTACTACTCTACCATCATCGACGAACTGGATAAGAAGCACGACGCAGGCTTCAACCGTTCCATTACCGACATTTGGGGCCGAATGTTGTCATTCCAGCTGGTGAAAGCAAAGGATGGCGGTCCCAGTTATACTTTCTCGTCCATCGCCAATGATACCGAGTTTGCTGCAGGAAGGACGCCACTCCCTATACTAGTTGCCGACAGCAGAGCCCCGGGCGAAAAGAACACCACGATCGAGTCTGTCCTGTTCGAATTCAGCCCCTGGGAGCTTGGTTCCACGGATCCTGGCATGACTGGCTTCGCGCCGCTCAAGTATACAGGCTCCGTGTTCGACGGTGGAAAACTATCCAACGATGCCAAATGCATCAATGGCTTTGACAATGTCGGGTACGTTATGGGAACATCTAGCAGTCTGTTCAACCAAATTATTCTTCGCATGAAGAGCGATCCCGCCAACTACCAGCCCAAAAACATCCCCAAGACTGTCGTGGCTTTCATCACCGACCTTCTTACCACATTGGGCGACCGCAGCGACGACGTCGCAGACTGGACTCCAAACCCCTTCAAGAACTGGAACTCGGGCAAGAATTATGTTGCCAGTTCCGATAGGCTGACTCTGGTCGATGGAGGAGAGGACGGACAGAATGTTCCCTTCCACCCTCACACTGTCCACGAGCGAAAAGTTGACGTTGTCTTTGCCGTGGACTCGAGTGCCGACACGAGCAATTGGCCGGACGGCGCCTCTGCGCTTGCAACATATCAGCGAACCATGAGTAACTCGTCGGCTGGCACGTCCTTCCCTGTCGTCCCTGACAAGAACACATTTATAAACCTTGGGTTGAATACGCGCCCAACTTTCTTTGGCTGTGATACCAGCAAATCGAGCGGTCCAGTACCCCCACTGGTCGTTTACCTGCCCAACTATCCATACGTCTTCAACTCTAACCTATCCACCTTCACTATGAGCATCAATGATACCGAAAGAGACGCCATCATCTCAAATGGCTGGGCCGTTGTTACTCAAATGAATAGTACGCGCGACACCAACTGGCCGACTTGCGTCAGCTGCGCCATGCTGTCACGCAGCTTCGACCGCACCAAGACTGAGGTTCCAGCTGCCTGCAAGGATTGCTTTAGCACGTACTGTTGGAATGGTACTGTCGACAGCAGCCAGCCTGCTACGGCTTACGCACCCAAGATGTGGAGCAACACCACAATCGATGTTGCTTCCAAGAAGGACAGTGCTGGTGCCCGAACCACGAGTGGCTCTGCCACGTTGATTGTGTTGGCCGTCGCCTCGGCTATGTTGTTGTGCTAATACGTGAGCGTGTTATCGTTGAATGGAGCATTGCGCTGGTCTGTACAAAATCTAGACTTTTTTTTTTCGCAGTCAAAAGTTACAATACCCGACAGAATTACAATTTTAAACGTGCTGGAAACCGCTTACTGTAGAAGACGCGACTCTGTTAAGAGACTTTGCTCAATATCCGCACTTTTCTCCCAGCAATCGTGCATCACAGCGGACCGGGGCGATGCGATTCTTGGAGCTCATATAAACTCTGAAGATTGCTAAAGTGAAAACAATGATGCCTAGGTGGTGTTCGGCGAATGAGGCTAATAATAGAAGCTGTGCTTGTCAAGGGGTGCTGATGACTAAGGTTACTTGGCAGGCTGTGTACGTGGGAACCTTGAAACCCTTAAATCAGGAGGGAATCTGCAGACACTTTCTCCTCTCTAATAATTCTTTTCTAGCCAAATCGTTGGCTTCTTATCAAATTTTATCAACAGCCTCGCATTGACCGTGCTAATTATACCGCATCAACGCAATGCCCCGACGATCGAGATACGACGACGATGAAGAGCGTCTCCCCGAGGGCATGACACGTGTCGGCTATGACGCCGACACAGGCGTCTATACGTTCCAAGATTCAGATGGTTCCTATTGGGAGGGCGCTTCTGGCTCACGATATGGCCAGCTGACTCGAGTTGGCCATGAGCTTGCGGGTGAAGACGACGACGCACAGCCTTTCTTGCCTAGCAATGCTCACGCTGGCCCAAAGGTATCTTGGAGACACGAACTCATGCCGCTGCTCAACTTTGGGGTCATTATTGGCGTCGCCCTGCTGCTCTTATGGTGGTACCTCCACGTCGCCGCAGGCCCCGATAAAGGCAGCACGCAGGACTGTCCCAGCGGCACGAAACCCTACACTATTCATCAAGGAGATACATGTTGGGACATTGCGGAAAGCCATAGTGGCAGTGTCGATGACATCTTGAAGCTTAACCCCGAGCTCGACTGTGACAAGCTGTCGATCGGTTCACAAATCTGCCTCAAGGACTGACGGGTTCGACAAGGGAACCCGACAGTCGGTCCTAAGCCTTTTTGCAACTCGCAACGATGGGCCGTTGACTCAACAGGAAACCTACATGTCCCAACCAAGTTGATGCAGCCCGCCGATATGACCGGCCATCATGCAATGCTTTGACGCGAGACGGCTACCAAGCTATTACGCGGAGCTGTCGAGCCGCCATCAAAAGGCGGGTCTGGCTCAGGCTTTTCCCAGGTTGACCCAGCCAAGCACAGCGGCACAGTGAAGTAACCAAGCTTGGTCCAGCAGGCCGAGGGTAGGTGCTACAAGTACCAAAAAGCGTCTAAATTGCACTACCGGTACTTCAGGCACAGACCAGCCGCCTTCTCTGCTCCTAGGTACGTTTAAGTACCTAGTAGGTAAGGTACCAAAACAGGCGGGGCCGATTATTTATGACCCCTCCTCGAATTTTTTTGGCGACCCTGGCTCAGCAGCAAATTTTTTTCCCTTCTTCACACATCTTCTCATTCTCACAAAATCTCACCTCTCTCGTAAGGGCCTTGCCAACGAGTGACGAGTGAAAATGGACAAGGATAAGCTTGTTCAGCTGCTGCAGGCCAGCCAAGTTCGTATGTTTTTTCCTCTTCGCGACGCCATTTCGACTCGTCTCTAACTATCCCTTTTTTTTCTTCAGCCGACACGGAACAGGTCAAGGCTGTCACAGCTGATCTCCAGAAGAACTACTACTCCAAGCCCGAGTCCCTTCTGCTCCTCGTTGAGATTGCCCTCACCCATGGCGATGCTCCCATTCGACAGCTCGCCTCCGTCCAGGCCGCCCGCATCGCTCCCAAACACTGGGACAATGTGCCGGGCGACCAGAAGTCGATGTGCCGCAGTCATCTCCTCGAGGGCTCTCTCAAGGAGACTTCCGCTGCCAACCGTCACTCTCTGGCTCGTCTGATTGCTGACCTTGTCACTCTCGACATGGAAAACCAACAAGGCGAGGATTTCCTCCAGCAGATCATTCCTCTGAACAACCACGACAACGTCGTGGCTCGCGAAGTTGGCTCTTACCTCATCTACGCCATATTGGAGAACGACCCCATTCACTTCAGCGATCACACACACCAACTTCTGCAGCTGTTTCGTTCTCGCATCGAGGACCCGGACAGCAAGGATGTCCGTATCAACGTCGTCCGTGGTGTGGGCGCCATTCTGCAAAATATTATTCCTGAGGAGGATCCCAAGGCTGTGGAGGCTGTTGCTAGCTTCATCCCTAGCATGGTTAACATCCTCAAGGCTACTGTCGAGGCGGAGGATGAGGAGAACTACAAGGTTGTCTTCGAAGTCTTCCATAACTTCGTTGCTTTCGACTCTGCTCTCTTTGGTTCGCACCTGCCGGAGCTTCTCCAGTTCATGATGGACCTCGCTGGCAACAAGCAGGCCGAAGACGACGCTCGTTCGCAAGCCGTTGCTTTTCTCATTCAGACCGTTCACTTCCGTCCCCGCAAACTACAGGCAATGAGCGACGTGCCATCCCGCATGATGGTCGGTGCCATGCACATTGTCGCCGAGCTTGAAGATGACGATGACGATGAGGACATGTCTCCTGCCAGATCTGCCATTGGTCTCGTTGACGAGCTTGCGAACTCCCTTCCCCCTCGACAAGTCATTGTCCCCTTGCTGGAGCAGTTCCCTACTTTTGCTGCCCACCAAGACCCTAGCTACAGAATGTCTGCCATGCTCTCTCTCGGCAACGCCGCTGCTGGTGCTCCCGACTTTATCTCCACCCAGCTTGAGCCTCTTCTACCTGCCATTGTTAGCCTCCTTGTTGACAGTGAGCTGAAGGTTCGTCACGCCGCGCTTGTTGGCCTCATCCACCTTGCCGAGGAGATGGTCGATGAGATGGCATCTCACCATGAACAAATTCTCTCCGCTGTGCTCAAGAACCTCGAGTCTGCTTCTGATGCTGGCAATGACAAGAAGAATGTTGCTATCATTCGTTGCGCTTGTGGTGCTCTCGACACATTTGGTGATGGTGTCGAGAATAAAGTCATGGCCCAATACGGCCCCAACTTGATTGCTCCCATGGTCAAGCTCCTTAGCCACGACGACTTTGGCGTTCGTGCTGGCGCTGCTTCTGCGATTGGCGCCATTTCCTCTTCCATGGAGGGTGACTTCAAGCCCTACTTTGAGGAAGTGATGCAGGCGCTCGGCAAGTTTGTCATGATCAAGGACAACGAAGAAGAGATGAACCTCCGCAGCGCCACTTGCGACAGTTTGGGCCGCATCGCCACAGCTGTTGGCGCCGAAGCTTTCCAACCATATGTCATGGATCTCATGAAGGCTAGTGAGGAGGCTCTCCACCTTGACAACCCCAGACTCAAGGAGACTAGCTTCATTCTGTGGTCCAGCCTCTCCAAGGTCTATAAGGAGCAATTTGGCCACTTTTTGGATGGCGTGTTCAACGGCCTTTTTGCCTTGCTTGACCTTGAGGAGGAGGAGATTGATCTCCCCGGTGTCGACGCCAGCCAGCTTGGCGAAGGCTCCATCGTCGTCGGCGGTAAGAAGATCAAGGTCAAGACCAACTCTAGCGTGGAAGATGTTGCCATTGCGACTGGGGGTGCTGATGAGGATGAGTGGGATGACCTCGAAGACTTTGAGGACCTTGGTGCCGTCACTGCCGTTGCTCTTGAGCAGGAAATTGCTCTTGACGTCCTCGGTGACGTGATTGCCAACTCTTGCAACAGCAGCAACCTCGAGACATATACCGAAAAGACTATCGAGAAGATTACCCCCTTTGCCGAACATACATACGAAGGCTGCCGCAAATCTGCCGTCTCAACACTTTGGAGAATCTACACTCGCGTCTTTCAGGTCTGGGAGACGGCTGCTGGTGTTAAGTGGGAGCCTGGCATGCCCCCCAAGCACACCCCCCCTGCTTCCATTGTCAGCATAGGACAGGCTTTACAGCAAATCACTAACAACCTCTGGGCCGAGGATGGCGAACGGTACGTAATATTCTTCTGCTTTTTTGTCGGCTTTTGCATGATGAATACCTTGCGTTATACCCAGCTCACTCAGACGCATATTGCGGTTGCTGAGAAAACGTCTAATCTACTCCTGACTTGCAAATTTATCTACTCCTGTTTCTCTGGCGTTGTGTAACAGGCCATCGCTAATGAAATGTACTTCTAGGAGCGTCATTACCGATATCAACCGCAATGTTGCTGCCGCTCTCAAGGCCTGTGGTCCTGCTGTTCTCGCCTCCAACTCTGAGATGCTTCAGGAGATTGTTTCTGTTGTCACATTGATCATTACCCGCTCGCACCCTTGCCAGCAAGATCTCGGTGATGAGGAAGCTGAGCAGGATATCGACGCTGGCTCATCCGAATACGACTGGCTTGTTGTCGATACTGCTCTTGATGTCGTCATCGGCCTTGCTACTGCTCTCGGACACTCCTTCGCTGAACTCTGGAAGATTTTTGAGAAGCCCGTTCTCAAACTTTCCAGCTCCACCGAGGACCTTCACCGCTCTACGGCTGTCGGCACCATTGCCGAGATTCTCAAACACGCCGGCGAGGCCATGACCCCCTTCACTGAGTCTCTTGGTCAAGCTCTCGGTCGTCGTCTCACGGATCCTGACCCTCTGGCTAAATCGAATGCTGCCTACGCCATTGGCCTTCTTGTTTTCACTTCTTCCGACACTTCCAAGACTTACCCTCTATACCCTCAAATTTGGGAGAAGCTCGAGCCCCTTATCGCCGTCCGCGAAATGCGTCTCACTGACAATGTTGCTGGTGCACTATGTCGCATGATGATGAAGAACCCCGATGCTGGTTTCGTCAGCGAGGCTCTGCCTGCTGTCGTCAATGTCCTACCACTTGAAGAGGATTACGAGGAGAATGAGCCAATCTACAAGTGTATTTACAGTCTGTACGAGCAGTCCAACCAAACTGTTCAGCAGCTTACGCCTCAGCTCCTTGCCGTCTTCGAGCGGGTTTTGTCACCTCCTGAGGAGCAGCTCGAGCCCAGCAGCCGCGAGGTTCTACAGCGCGTCGTCGGCATCCTCTACAAGGCCCAGCCGGACCTGCTTGCTAACCACCCCGGTTTACTGAAGCTCGCGGGTCTGCAGTAAGCTTCCCTCGACATGAGCGAAGACAATGACATTCATTTGGAAAAGGAACAAGGGTGGCAGCACGTTGGACGTGAATTTAAAGAACATACATAGTATCGCAGGGATCTGGCTTTTGATGATTTGGACCATGAAGCGATGATTGCAATGCACATTTGATGAGCTTGGGGGTTAAAAAGTATACCTTGGGAATAAGAATAATAGAGCGACGACATGAACCCTTTTCGGGCTTAGAAATTGATTTGATTTCACACAGATTTCGGCCGTTGACAATGCATTGGGCATAAACATGACGTTTGCTACCAGCACCGACGTATATGCTGTAATAACAATGATTATACTTGAAATACTCATCAAAGGCAAGAATGGATTGACGCCAGAACCATGCAAAGCTACAGTACAAGATGTTGAAAGCGGCAATTGCGTGCACCACTCCACGCCAACAAAGACTTGGTAATAACTACATGCAGATGAAGGATTTCTACGCCCCCAAATTCATGCGGCCTGCGCTGCACTTTTTCCGGCTGCGCTTCCAGCAGCCTTCTACCAGATGCGTTTATTCACCATGTCGTAGCGAAAGACGCCGTTATAATCCGGCTCTGGCGGCTTCTTGTCCTCGCCGGGTCGCCTGCCGCCAGGGCCCTTGCCGCCCTTGAGGCCCTCGGTCTTGTCGGCGTGGATCCAGCGCTGGCGGTCGTCGGAGAGCTCGACGTCGCCGTGGCCGCCGACGCGCCTACCCTTTGCGTCGTAGTCGTCGCGCTCGAGGGCGCCGCGGGCGACGAGCAGCTCCTTGTGCTTCATGGCGGCGTAGCGGGCGCGGCTGTATTTGAGGAGGGCCATGCCGAGGAGCAGCTTGAGGATGAGGAGCACGAGGAAGGCGATGAAGAAGACGACGACCATGGTTAGGGCGGCGACGAGGTCGTCCGAGGTCCAGGCGTACCAGGGCCGCTGGTGGTGGTGGTGGTGGTGGTGGTGGTGGTGGGCACCGCCGAGGGGCGGCGGGCTGCCGTAGGTGGCGCGGCCGAGCGAGTCCCGGATCAGCGCGTCGAAGCGGTTTAGCGCTGCCATCATAGCGGGCGACGAGGGGCGCGCGGACTCCTCGGCGAGCGACGTCTGCGTAGAGGCGGGCAGCGGCATCGGGAGGTAGGTGGCGAGGAACATGTGGTAGGTCTGAACGGAGGCGCGGATGAAGAGGCACGACAGCGGGATGACAGCGAGGCCGAGACGGCGGGTGAGGGAGGGACTGGAAAAGGCCTATTGTTGTGTGTGAGTTTGGACAAGATCAAAAACCAGTGGGAACGGGTAGGGCAGGGGCGGTGGCTTACATGAGTGTAGTAGTCCTTGCAGAGAATGTCGAGCGTGCGCGAGTAAAAGTGCGGCTTAATGTTGTTGAACTTGGTGACGTAGGCATGCTTGATGGTGTCGACCAGCATCTCACTGCCGACGACGATGAGAAACGGCGAGAGGACCTCGCCGGACCACAGCCAGGACGGTAACGCGGTGAAGCTGTGCGGCAGAATGGACGAGTTGTGCAGCGGCGCGCCGCCGCCGCTACCGTCAACGTCCGTCTCACCGACGCCGGCGCCGGGCACGGAGAAGCCGCCGACCTCGACAATGTTGCGCATGGCGATGATTAGAAGCATGATCCAGAGGTGAAAGCGCTCAACAATATCGGCGCAGGTGAGCTGGAAGAGGTTGTCCTTTTCGAAGCGCTTGAAGACGGTGCTCTTGATCTCGACAAATTGGTTGGAGAGGAGCAGCGTTAGCAGCGCGTTGGAATACGAGTTGACGGCCACGTTGAGCGTGATGACCTGGTAGTAGAGCGCGACCGAGTGCAGGCAGTTGTAGGCGAGGGCGAGCAGGAACATGCCGAGCGGGAGCAGGATCTTGGAGCGGCCCGACGCGTTCCTAGACAGAGTCTCGGTGCTGAAGAGGCACTCGAGAATGTCCTGGCCAATGGCGGAGAGGAGGCGGTCGCCAACCTCGAGAATGTTGAAGATGACGTAGAGCTTAATGGCCGACTGCGCACGTATAAAGTGGTACATGCGGCTGGCGTCGAGCTTCATCAGCACAAAGGAGCTGCAGAGGATCACGGCGCCCTGCAGCAGATCGGCCTTGTGGTAGGTGGAGAGGTTGGAGGGCATGGACTTTGTACGTCGGTGGCGAAAGGTGCCTGAACTGGGGCCGGGACCTTGCTCACGGGTCTGCGCTGAGGTGCGTCGATGCGTCGTCGCCGTCCCGGGCGGCGCGTCGCCTTGCCCATCTGCGCCTACCGTACTGGCAGCTTCGCTTGCCAGACTGATGCTCCGCGACCGGTCCCCAGCTGTCGATTCGCTGACCGTACGGCCCCTAGTCGCGCGTCCTCGCCGCCACAGCCGGCCGATGCCGTCCCGGACAAAGCCCAGCAGCCACCTCGTTTCCTTGCAGACAATGTATGCCCACCAGCGTACCAGCACGCCAATGGCCATGAAGAACCGGATCGGCAATATGGTGAATGTGTGGAGCCAGGCGTCGAGACAAGCGAGCGCGCCAAAGTATAACGTTCTCTCGAGGTAGGGCGGGATGAGAAGGACGTTGCGCAGGCGCTCAAACTTGACGGCGCTGGATTCGTACGGGATGTCGCTGGTGTGGGAGTGGTAAATGTATAGGGGGCTCGGCCGCTGTGCAGCAAGCTCGAGCTGCAGATGCGTTGGTAGCGACATGGGCGGCAGTGGAATCATGGGCGGCATCGGTGACGGTGCGCGGCTGCCGTTCGGTCCTCTATGCTCCGTCGCCGCGGCGCACGGCACCGCAGCTGTCGGGGCGGCCCCAATGGCCGGCGAGGGCAGCATGCCGTTTACGCGCTGCTTTTCCGCGCCTGTGTCGTTGTCCAGGTGCAGGTTGAGTAGCGGCGAACGCTGTGACACTGACGGCCGGAGCATGGCGGCTGAGTACGGTGGAAGGTCAGAGATCTTGGCCCTGCCTGCAGGAGGCGTAGACACTGTACGCGGAGTCCCGGATCGCGGTATCTCAGTGCGTGGGAAGCGAGCTTCCGCGCCGCGTCCTTCGTATATACTGAGACCATTGCCTTGGTTATACAGATGTTGATATTGGTGTAGGTGTTGGTTATGGTGTGGGTGGTGGTAGTGGTGGTGGCTGCCGTCGCGGGAGGTGCGCAGCTCGGGCTGCGCGAGCAGCGACTGGCGAATAGCTTCCTTTTGCTGCGAAAACTTGCCGTGATCAAACGACGGACGGGCGTTGGGCGGCGCGGGCCCAATCGGTAGCGACTGCGGCGACGACATGAGCTCCTGGATTTCCGAGGCGGGCAGGCGCTGGACGTTGTTGTCGACAGAGCCAGCCTTGGCGCTGTAGCTTCCCCTTCGAGACTTTGTCTGCGGCTGTAGCTGCGGCGACGGCAGCGGCGACGGCAGCGGAGGATAAGGCTCGTCGTTGTGAGGCGGCGGTGTGGGCTGCTGCCGCTGGGTATGTTGCGGTGACTCTGGGTTCCCCTGTCGAGGTGTGTCGCTTCGGCCCCGGTCGACTCCTCCTCCGTTCGCCAAGCTGCTGCTGCTGTTGGCGCCGTTGAGGAGCTGCTGCTGCTCTGTCCATGTGCGTACCGGGCTGCTGGCTGTCCGTGAGCGCACGTCCATGCCACTGGCGCGCGTCGCCCATAGCTGCGGTGATTCGCCCACGCGTGTCGTGGGCGTCGGAGCGTCTGTCGATGAGGATGGGGCGCCAGCGGCGGTCAGGTGCGGCGACAGTCGCGGGCTGATTGAGTCAGCGGTTACAGCCATTGCTAGATTCTGGGCGGCATTTTCTTCTCAGCGGATAGGCTCGCGAAATTGCAAGAGTTTTTTTTCTTGGCGCGTAGGCGAGAGAGATAGAATAAGGCTGGATGGCGAGAGATAGGACAAGGCTAGATGGCGTTTGAAAGTGGCTGATGATGATGCCAGCTGGACGGTTTAGCTTACCTGTTACCTGTCAGCGCAACGGCCCGGTCACTCAAACTGACACTCAGATGGCAGGCAGGGTTGTGGGGCAGCACAGTCTCTGGCACTGGCATCTTCACCACTGGCCTGCTGGAACCGACCACTGTCGCCAGTAAAGGTGAGATGCATTTATATGCTTATCTCTTATTTTTTTTACTTGAAGTTTTATTTATTCGTTGGTATAGATACCGTTATTTGGCGCATCTCCTGCAATGCCCCATTACAGCTTATTCCCACCATGCAGTCAGCCCAGGTACGTGTCGAACCAGGTGACGGCCTGCAAAAATGCCTGCTCCTTGGCAAACTTTTGCTGCTTATTGCTCAAATCGCCGCGGACCGCGAAGCCATGCTCGGTAGCGGAAAAGAGATTGATCTGGTAAGGCTGCCCGGTCTTGGCGAGAATCTCCTCCGACTTGTGGCGCTTGTCAGCCGGGAAGATGGAGTCGGTCTCGGCGGCGGATATGGCAAAGGGGCCGGTGATGGAGGCGAGCTCGTCCTCGTCAATAAAAGACGGGTGCGCCGCGTAGCCGACCTCGATGCCGTCCTTGTAGTGGCGGACGACGTACTGCCAAGATTTTGTCGCTGTTAGCATTGCGCTCCTTTTACTACTTCCACAAAGAAAGGGGGGGCAAGCAAGCGTACCTTGGCACCGAAACAATAGCCCGCCGCGCCAATATGCTTGACGCCCATCTCTCGTAGGGCCTGGATAGCCTTTACGACAATCGGGTCGATGTTCTCCTTGGTGTGCGGGTTGTCGCCGCTGCTGCCGTGCGCCAGCCACTTGCCAAGATCGAAGCCCTCGGGACGGTTGAGCGCCACAGGGTCGCCGTTGAAGAGGTCAATCACGACCGTCAGGTATCCGCGCTCGGCAAACGAGTCGGCCATAAGCTTGCTATTCTGCCAGATGCTAATCACGTCGGGCAGGTACAGGATGCCGACGTCCTTGCGGGCCGTCTTCTCGGCTGGGGTGGCGACGTAGGCCTCGATGGTGTTGTCAATCTTGATGATTTTGCCCTTGGGTTCACCCCTGCATCCGTATTAGCCTCCATACTTCTTTGTTACTACTCTCTTTCCTTTCGTTTCCCTCTTTTTTTGCTGTCTCTTGGCGGATGACGCTAGCGTGCGTAGCTACCATCGGTGACCTCTCGTCATGGAGGGGTAGATGTTCGTCTTCGAGGTGTTTCTCTCGCGGAAACAGGTATATGGATCATATTGGTCAACAAGTAGTATTTAACTTACTCATGGAGCGTTCCCAGAGTGCAGCAGCGAGCGGGAGGATTCGAAGCCATTTTTTTTTTTCGTGTGCTGTTGCTGGTCGCAAGTAGTCAAGTCTACAGTCTGGAAGCAAGTCAATCGCTAAACACCTTGTTGTGACTGCTGCAGTGACGTAGGATTTGGAACCTTTTATGCGTCTCAGCTTAACTAATAGCGACCTTTTTAAACTGTGTCAGCCACCCTCTGTTTAATCCCTCTTATCCCGCCAAAAAAAAAAAACTTACTGCGGCCCGAGGCAGTGGAACCCCAAAACAGCTCGACTCAAATGGTGTACCTATGCAATGTTGGTGACGCCAACGCTTGTCCCTCCTCCCGCTAACTAACTAGCTAGTATCACGGCGATAACGCACCGAAGAAGCCAGGATAAGCTACATGGATGATTGGTGAATCTATTAGGCCTCTTTCAAAGCCGTAGCTACTGCAACACTTGACTGATGGCTTCGGTATCACAGCCATATCAGGAGCCTCTCCACAAGAGAATGCATCACGTCGGGAAATTTTCTTCAGCAATAGGTCGGCGCTGGTTGGCCCATCGCGGGGCAGACTTGCATTCTGGAGTTGAGCTTCGGGAGCGACTTCGGCAGAGGAAGGTCAGAACTACTTTCCTTTCGTAACGCCAACTGCGCCGGCGTCTCCATTATTCGCTTGACGAAGCCTGCCTAAGTAAATTTACTTCGTTGCCTCGCTCCCATCAGTGCCTCTGGTCTTGTGCTGTTCTCGGCTAAGATGGCGGCTTAATTCCATTTAGCCCTCTTTTCTCGTCGCCCCTCGCCGGTGTTAAGCCTGTACCATTGCCGAAGGATCAAGCGGGCCAAATGGGCACAGGAACCAATTTCGGCCGCGCAAGTAATCAAGAGTTTTGCTGTGGAATTCCAAGAGTAACAGTCAGTGGTTAACATTTTCTTTCGGCGCACATTGAATGGATAAAGAAAGGCTGTACAAGGGAAGCATATTGTGTATGCCAATGTCTATATTTGGGTATCATGTGAATCTTGGTATGCTCCTCCAACCAATCAATGGCGTCTGCGAATGTACAAATTACGAATCGGAACAAGAACAAAAGGGCTATTTGGTTCGCAAACCCTTTGGTTTTCTCTTCT
Source organism: Beauveria brongniartii (assembly GCA_030782485.1). Classification (NCBI taxonomy): domain Eukaryota; kingdom Fungi; phylum Ascomycota; class Sordariomycetes; order Hypocreales; family Cordycipitaceae; genus Beauveria; species Beauveria brongniartii. The sequence continues at coordinate 29,631 of JARJPP010000261.1, forward strand.
TAAACACTACCGCGCCCACTGCCGAGTCTGCCTCTTCCGACTTGGCCGCTGTTTCTGTGATGCCACCCGCAGCCGTGTCAGGCTCCTCCTTGACAGTAGGCTCCAGCTTCACCTCTATACCATCTTCTGTTTTTTCCTCCACCTTCTCCTCCTCCTCTTCCTTCACATCATCCTCAGCCACAGGCTGCTTCTTCACCAGCGATCCGCTCAGTAGCGCATCCAGTTCTGCATCCTGATCGTCCGGCATCCCTTTCGAATCGCGTCCCCAGCGCTTCGCCTTCTTGAAGAGCCCGCGCACCGCCTCTTCCTCCTCCTTTTCCTCCTCATTCTCCTCGCGCTTACGTACGCCTGAAGCACGGGCCTCGACCGCACCGGAGTCGTTGCCGCCGCCCCGCCGCGTTTCAACCACGCGCGTGCTCGTCACCGTCCACTCGCCCGGCATGGCCATCTCCGGCCGGAAACTACTCGGTATCGCGACGCCCAGCTCTGCGAGTTGCTCGCGCTGCTTTTTTAGCGACGCCTCGGTCGCCGTGGGCGGCGGCGCGGGCCTCGACAACCCGGGTGTGTGCGTTGACGACGACGTCGAGGTTAAGGGTGCGGGGGTGCCCGAGGAGGACGCGTTGCCGCCGGGGACCACGCCGTTGAGACGATCAATTTCTCGCTTGGCTCGCTCCTTATCTCGCTCGTCTCGGTCGTGGCTGCGGTGCAAGTCGCGCAGGGAGCGCTTGATGGCGCCCTGGTGTCTGGCTGTTGACTCGTGGTTTGCACGTTCGAGCTTGGTGTCGCGCACGTAGACGGCGCAGTACTTGCACCAGTACCGAGGGGTAGATTTCCAGTATTCTGACATAATTGCGCCGTTAAAAACAGGACTTTTGTGCTATGTGTGTTGTGAGCAAGAGCTACAGAAAAAGCCGTCACAAAGCTTGGCTTTGCCTGGCTGGTTCCGAATTGGCCGATTATGTCAGCAGATCAGGCCGCTAGTCACAACGACGGCGTGTGCCAAGATCAATAGTTTCTATTTCCGCCAGTATTTACTCAATACACAAACCGCCATTCCGAGTACTCATCAATCTAGGAGAGTCAATTTCTTCCCATTTGTACTTATGACTATGTGTGTTATATATTAAGCCCACGCACGGAGGAGGCGTGAGCGTCCGCCACGAATGCGACAACAGATCAAAAGACAAGATTCCACAGCCAGATTAGATCCATCAAATAACAAAAAGCAGTTCCATCCGAGCAGCAGAGCCACTAAATCGGTTCTTTTTCAAACGCGTGGTAATTCAAAACATGATAATTCGTGTGCAGGTAGTAAATCAAGGTTGAGGGGTCAAGGTCAAAGGCGGAATTCACCCTAACGACAATGGCACCTCATCATTCCATTTCAGCGGCCAATAGATTCAAGGCGCTTACAGGAAGAGGGCGGCAGCAAGGCCGGCAGCGGCGAGGCCCGGGAGGGCCTTGGCACCGGCAGCGATGGGAACGGTGGTGCCGGTAGGAGCCTGGACCTGGCCATCAGAGATCTGGGTGACGATAGCACCAGTACCAGAGGGAGCCTGGATCTGGCCGTCGGAGATCTGGGTGACGGGAGCACCAGTGGCAGAGGGAACCTGGATCTGGCCGTCGGAGATCTGGGAAACGGGGGGCAGGTTGGTCGGAGCCTGGAGCTGTCCGTCGGAGATCTGGCTGACGGGAGCGCCGGGAGCCTGGTCGCAAGGAGTGCTGTGAGCCTGGATCTGGCCGTCACCAATCTGGCACATGGGGACAGGAACAGTGGTGGTCTTGACCTGGGGCTGGCCATCATCGAGAGCGGCGACAATGGTGGTGACAGCCATGCTGGTGGCGATGGGAGACTGCATGGGGCTTCCGCCGTTGTCCTTCTGGCTGCTGCAGGGCATGGCAACAATCTCGACGGGCTCGCACTGCTCGGCCCAGTGGCGGTCGTAGAGGTTGTAGAAGTCACCAGAGCGGCACTGGTAGAAGACAGTGGAAGGACCAATGGCCAGGGAGCCGTTCTGGCAGGTAGAGAAACCAGCAGTGTAGAGAGCACCAGCCTGGGCGGGAGGGCCGTCAAACTGGAACTGGTAGTTGGAGACGATGGAGCCGATGCGGCCCTTGCTGTCGGTCAGGACACCGTCCTTGAGATCGAGGACGAGGGACTTGTCGCCGGAGCAGTCACGCTTCTTTTTGGCCGTTAATACCGTGTCAAATATTGGGGATATTGTGCATTGGGACACAGAATTTCGGTACATACCTCGATAGAGCGCTTGCTGGAGCCAGCAAGCTTGAAGATGCTAACCTCAAACTTGCCGTTGTAGGTGCCAGTGCAGCCCTCAGGAGCGGAGCCCTTGGGCTTGAGGCCGGAGGGGGCGCCTTGAGGAACAGCGGCGACGGTGGCAGCGAGGCCAAGAGCGGCAGCAGTCCACTTCATTTTAGCTGTGGAAAGAATTAGCAAAATGTTGCTGGCGGGTGAATTGGCGAGTGTCGAAGCCGCAAGGTGTGAAACAACGCGCGCGTGGTCGAACAAGCCGCGACGAGATTCCGGAAGCCAGGACACTAATGATCCCTTGTATGTGAATTGATGTGCCGGAAAAAGAAGAAGTCGACAATCAGCAGTACCGAGCATCTGCAACGTACCGTTATTAGGATTAAGTTGTGAAAGCGAAAAAATGATCCGAATCAGCGACGGGATGACGAAAGTCGAGACTTGTTAACCGAAACGATTGGTGGAAACAAGATAGATATCGTCTGATGAGCGAAGGTAGAAACTGCGTGTGCAAGAAACAAGAACAGGATGTGAGAAGGAAAAGAACAGATGGGTGGAGAGAAAGGATCGACTCGGGTACATATATTCGTGTTCTCACGGTGCTGGGTCCCGAGTCGTCTGGAGCATTGTTCGGCCGTTTGGCTGGGAAACTTTGAACAGGGGGGCGTGAACCATGGTGGACGTGAGCTTGGGAAGGTGGGGGGGGGGGGGGGTGGAGGAGGCTCCGTTGATGGGCACGCCAAACGACCGACGGACCAGTTGACAACTACCAGTAGATACGACAACAAGCAAGGAAAGGAGCTAGAACAGAAGGGCCCGCAGACTAAAAAGGCCCCATTATCTCGACAGTCGGACGGTTTAGCCTGCTTACCGACGAATATCGCGGCGGCCTAGAAGTAGCTTTGTGGGCTTAGTTCGATGGTCTTGGACGAGGCTTGCAAGAGATGATCGGAACAGAGGTGGCCAAAGAGAGGCAGTCAGAGGAGGGGAGTGCAGGGAGAGAGAGAATTCATTGTCTTGGTGTTGATGATTGAGTGGATGAGTGGGTGAGTGGGTGAGGGAAGTGTCTCCTTGGTACTCAATACATAGGTGATACTTAGGTACTGTCTGTCAAGAACAGGCTTGGAGAGAATATTGAAGTGCAATGTGTTGGGACAGGGGCAGAGCGGCAGGCTGGCTAGCGTTGTCAGAAACCCCGTTAGAACAGGCTGTTGACTGGTGATTTAAGATAGATTGGCAGTTACCGGGCCGGTACTGAGTACCAAAAAAATGGGAAAACCTGGCGGCGCGTGGAGCAATTGATCCTCTTCAAAACCGACAAACAGCAGAAGCACGAGCCACACTTGCTGCATTGCAGGGGTTGGGTTTGAAAATATGGGGAACCCTGGCCGGGTGGATAGCGACCCACACGGTGGCGCAGGGGTGGTTGGGCGGCATGGCGGCGCGAAGGCCCCATGTGGGCTTGCACTGGCAGCACGCACGGCATGGAAGTGAGCCGGCCGACGGAAGAAGACCTGGCTGGCAGCTGCAACGGCAAACTGGCAGCTGCCAGCTGCCAGCTGCCAGTGGGCAAACGCCGCAGCTGGCATCGGAGTGCTGCCATGATGAATGTTCTCCAACGCTAAAAAAAAAAAAAAAAAAAAAACACCATGCCACATACAGGACCTTTTACGCCGCTGCCATGGCGCTAAACGGGCAAACTGATATTCTCTGCTGTGAGCGGTGGGTGCGCTGCACATCCGCTGCGTAATAGTCCCAAATCCAGACGACACAGCTGCTTCACTGCCAACGTGTCATGTCTCTGGGGCTGGTATTTATTATTACTAATTATCTCTACTGGCACTGCAGTTCCGATAAGCGTCCAGCACGTATGCATATTACCGAATGAAAATGCTTGGCTGCCCTGCCAGCTGTGGTCAGGACAGCCCCCTTGCACATAGTCTCGGATGGACGTCGGCCTCGGCTGCTCGCTCGCTGGCTGGGCGATGGATCGTGCGGGGAGCCCAAAGTCGTGTCTTGTCCTTGCTGGCTGGCCGGCCTTGGCGTCGACGCCTCAGATCGTCACTGGGTTGACGATCGAGGTAGAAGAACAGTTACACGACACAACCCGAAATTCATTTACGTCGAGTCCTGAGCTTTTCAATTGCTGGAAAAGGGGGAATGTTCTGGCAATAGCAGGGCAGCACCAAGAATGCGAGCTCTTCTAGTCTCCCTCTCTCCCTATTTTCGCGCTCGCTGGCCTGCCCATTGGTGGAGCAGCCCAAACCTTCTTCACGACTGGGCCGAGCCACAAGTAATAACTGGGGACGGAAGGCTCGGCGGCTTGCGAAAATCAAAGGCCGCATCAACATTGCATCTCCCAGCAACTTGGCAGGACCTGTCTTGTTCCTCTCGCCGCTGATGTTTACCATGCTCACAAGGTCTGCCAATTGCTAAATACAGCATGCTGTTTTTATGAGCAGTGCTAAATATTCGCACGAGACCGAATTGCTCCCACTGCCGATAGGTCGCCTCCTTTTCCTGTGGAACCCGTCCATCAAAGTGGTTGGTGCATCCTTTTGGTGGTGCTTTGCCAGGCTAAAATCAGGTAAAGTTTGGTCTTTCCTGGCACCACCAGCCGGTCCATTGTCTGCCGTTGACTTGTGCTTTTTAAACCAGTCAAAAAGCGGTTTTATTCTTGGGCCGATCCCAAAGAGAATCATCGACCAGCCACCAGCGCATGGCAACCAAAACGCACCAGATGAATCATGTCAACGACAGCGGCCCCGACCGATCCATCCGTCATGCCAGACAGATGAGGCTCAAAATAGAGGTCGTCCAATTGTTTTACAAACGTAGTTTTCCGTTGTGGAATGCCATGCACTCGGTTGTTCATCCGCCTCCCACGGTGGCATGATTCACACTGCGAGGGTCAAAAGGGTTCAACTTCTCTACTTCTGAACATGTGCCTTTGGTCACACCTTTTCCACAACAGCTTCTTCTCCAAAAATAAAGGGGGGTTGGCTTACTCTGCTCCTCTATTTGTACGAGGCTGTTCATCCTCCACACCACCAACAGACAGCAGAAAGATCGACTGATCGGCCAGTCTCCCCAAGCGTCCTCTATTTGTACGAGGCTGTCGAGCTGTGTATCCTCCATACCCACCAGCAGACTAACTACTACATGACGGCCGTGTAGTGGTTAGGGTTAGGTTAGTTTCGGAGTAACAATGTTAGACGGGCGTAAGTACATCGATTAGTAACGGGCGAATGCAAAAAGAAAAAAAGACTGTACAATCTCACCAATTGACAGCGGCATGCAGAAGAGTATCCAAATCAACCAGGCAACGCGTAACCGGGGAGCTAGACTCGACGGCATTCCACAACGAGAAGCGTGGCACTATTCGGACCTCAGATAACCGCTCGTGCGCTCTTATTAGGGACCGAGTTGTCCTGCGATTAGCGATCCCACCTCTCTGCACCATAAAGAACTCAATTCCAACTCAAATGTGTCAGAAAGCCCTAGCTGAGGTCGCACATGCTATTTCTTCTTTAGCATTTGGCATTGAGTTGGAATCATTAGCACCCGTCCCAACGCCATCTTTTACTTGATTGTCCATCAACTGCACGGCAAATGCACAAACAAGCCATGTCACCCTCGATGACACTCACCATTTCACTTTCACCCTGCTCTTCTGCAAACCAGCCACAAATATCTCACCACTGCCTCTCCCAGCCGTCCCAGCCAGTCGTGGCAGCAACCTGGCCGCATGGAGCTAGAGCGCATGCAACGGGATGTACGGGGGGCGCAGTAGCGTGCCCGTCATGCAGCTCACGACTCTCTTTGCTCTCTTTCCGCACAACTTTGGTTAGTTGAAAGCTGCGTGGCTCCTTCAACCCAACAAGTGGGCTTCGGCATAGTGCGCAAGTGTGCTCCCCTGCAACATGCAACGCGTCGCGCTCCTCTTTACTTTCTTCTTTTTGCTCATGGTACTGTCCACTTTTCCTCTTCTTATTGTTTTGGCTCAAAGAAACATGGCATGAGGCAAACTAGGGAATCAAAGTCAATTCATTTGGTGCCGTCGTTTCGTTGATAGCCCTGATACCCTTATCTCGTGCCGAGAGTTCAGACACACACATCACAGAGAAAGGTGAAGCTGCTCTCAGGCCGTGCATGACTGCTTGAATAACAATGCCTGATCCGAAATTACCGTCGACTAGTAACTGTCCGCAGTTTGTAGGAATACGAGATGTTGACTAACCACATATCAGCTTTGATATGAAGTACTGAGGAGTTTATTACTTTGCGTTTGCGACTTTTCTACACAGCAACGATAGGTAGCGTTGGCCCATCGGTATGTGCTCTGTGATAATTTAGAGGCGCTGCGTTGTTTTGATGAGCTCACAGGGGCCGCTAGCTATCGACGCATGAGCAAGCCATCATGGGCAGGATCTATCTGTACCATATATGCATCCCAAAGAATGCCAATCCTACATACCAGGGATCTCGGAAAGCATCATCACGGCCGCCAGGGTCTTGGTGCCCGTATTATGCACAGGCTCCCAGATTACCATCCACTTTGTCAACCAACAGGCGCTACGTCTCAAGAACTACTGCATTCTTCCGTGATTAATTAGGTCACGACCGACCAGGCCTCGAAGCGCCATACGACGGCTCTGGGGGGGAGGGGACGCCAGTGTATTGCTGTTTTGGGATTCGGCCAGCCAGGCACGCCAGGCACACCAATTCTGGGCAATGGGCAATGGGCAAGTGCCTGCTCCCGATCTGAGCAGCTTTGACTTTGACTTGATGGCTCGTTCCACCATCACGACATTCCTGCGCTGTTGAGCACCCTGGTTCACAACAGAGCCTAGGACGAGATTGAGGTTCCCTTGTCCGAGCAGCTGTCGTCGAAAAGCTTTCGGAAAGGCCGCGATGGCAGCCTGGGTTTCTCCTCACCCCGTTAATCCAGAGCATTGTCTAAATGACTAATCAACTCGAGCGTGGCCACCTTGAAGCTCATCACGGCAGCCTCGGAGCTTTTGGACCTTGCCTGTAGCGGCGGTAGATCTCTTGAGGATTCCCAGCAATTGATTACTCGACTAAAATACATTGAGGGCCCCTTTAACTCATGAGTATTGCATTCTAACCACTGCAAGCGATACACGACCTCGTTTGCCTTGCAGAATACCATGTCATGATGTTCGATATCCAAGATCTCATCAAAGTCACCAAACAGTCATGGTAGAAGCCCAGCAACCCGCAGACAGACAGTCATATCCACCAGGCCTACAGTGGCTGTATCTGCTTATTAGCGGAAGCTTCTCCAGCGGTAATAACTACAAATTGGCTTAAGATGGGTTTTTCCCCGTTGCAAATCCCGAGCACCACAGTGAAATTGCCGCATAGAAAGGAAGGCCGCCTAATCACCCGAACCTCGTATCAATCAGTATCAGAGACCAGGTAGTTTGCAAACCACGTTGGTGTGCTTACTAGTGGCGCCACCAAACCCTCGCGTTGGAGGGTGCGCGTCTGACAAGGACGAACCTCTGTCTCAAGCTCAAGCTCTGGCCATCTGCCAGGGCTTTCATCAACTCAACTGCATTCTACAAGATGATAGCCGATACAGTGCGTCTAGCTAGGTATTCCGAGTAACAATGTATGAGATTTCGGTGGTGATTCGCTTCGATTTACCTCGTGCCCACTGTACTAGCTGCGCAGCCCATATTTATTATGAGTATTGCTATTCGTACGGAACGATTTTGCTATTCGTACGGATGATTTATAAGCAGAAATTCCCCACTAGCGTGGTACCTAACTTTTAGTGCACCACCCACTAAAATAAAAGTACCTTCATAGTCTAGCGCTTTTTTAGCGGCGGCGGCGGCGAGTGTGTGTTGTGACAGGAATTAGCGCGGAAGAATCGTTGATCCGGCTCTGATGTGTGCACAATCGTCAAAAACAGCGAAAATGCGTTTTTTGAGCGAATTGGCGAGCGTTGAGAGCCTCTGCAAGAGGCGGCGGCGGCGGCGGCGAGATGTGCGTTGTGGCAGATAGGCAGAAAAAATGAAATATAGTACTGTTTTTAGAGATACTTATAATTTATATGTGATTTGCCTATAAACAGATGTACCTTTAAAAATCCACTAGTGCTGCTTATAAATCATCCGTACAAATAGCAAAATCGTTCCGTACGAATAGCAATACTCTTTATTATTGACAGCCGTATTTCGACTCGATGACGGAAACGTTGAACAGAGATTTCGCAAGACGGAGCAAAAAAGGCCCAGACTCTACAACTCAATAAGTAGAGAGATTAAATTGCAAAGCTAATACACATAGCTAATGCCCCTTGGCAGAGTCTACAGTTAGACCGCCGATTGCCATGTGCAGTCGTCAATCTAGACTGCAGGTCTGTCAATAGACACTGACAATGGGTTGCTATGATACACGCCGTAAATACCCAGTTCTGCGGAGAGTTCGTACATTATGGTTGCCACGCCGTTTTTTTTTTTTTAATTGACGCCTGCACTGACAAGCGCGCAGAAGCGTCGTGATCCTGGCAACTGCAATGCTCCTGCCAATATGACAATTCATCTTATTAGACATTGAATACCCCTGAGAGAGGTCCGAGCTCAGGACAGAATTGTATAGAGCCAGGGAAAGACACGAGCAATGTCTAGTCTCGTATTCAGATTCGGTATGACGGCATTGTGAGACTTGGAGGGGGCGTGCAAGTTCTCAGGGTCTCCGCCTCAATTACAAAGCGCATCCAGATTCAAGCAGAAGACGACGGGTAGAAATTGCTTTGAATGGTATCGCGATGAAAACATCTACCAAAACAATGTCGATGAAGGAGGTTGGTGAGTAGCCATGGCTGCAGCACGAATACCTACATCATAGAGATGGCAATAGCCTAAAGCCTCCTGTGGGACACAGATCGGCAGAACGACAGCCATCTCTGTTTTATATATGGTCAGCAGAGTAACCTTTTCGCGGCTAGCAGCTGCAACAGAAACAACGCCTCATCTTAAACTCGAAATCAGGACCAATCAGAATTGCATACCGTTGCTGGGCCGCGCCAAACCTTCCGAAAGCTGGCTCTGCGAGGCGGCACAATAGCGCCAGCACTAGGGACGAAATTACAAGACGACGGAGAAAAGATGGCTATGCTGGTAATTGTGAATTGTGAGAAATAACTAGTCTTTGCAGAGCGCTTCAATCTACTGTGCGACACGGCTTTGATCGACACACATCCCCCTGCAGTTGGTCCTCCGTCTCCCGTTGACCCGTGAAAGATCTCTCGCAAATCCAAAATTTTCCCAAGTGCCGTGGACCTGAGAGATTCAACAACGTTATCTTGGTTTCCCAGATTTTGGCGAAATAAGCCCAGGACGGCCGCTCGCACAGTCACGGCCAAGACGGTTCCCGTGCTGGCCTAAATTTGGGGTCTGATGATAAGGTCAAACGGCTAACTTGGTAGGTAAGTAAGAGTGCCTACTTGGTGTATTCGAACTACAATGCCAAGATCAGTGTCTCCGGAGGTCTCGTGCCGCTTGCCACACATTGGTACGTGGCATGTCTCAGTGCGAGCGCCAACCCGCTCACCAACCTGTCTCGGCGGGAGCTTCCCAGTTGTCGGGGATACACACGTGTGACCAGAGCCTCATCTTCAATATATTTTTGGTGAATGACCGGCTTCATCAACAATTGGCAGACGTATTTCTCCTTGTTCCTGGAATATGTAACTACACTGAGCGTGCGTGGAGATCAACTGTCAGACCCTAGCGATCTCGCTTTGAATCCATGCAAGACGGCAATTACTTTTAACGCTAGATCCGTCGGAAAAATCTTATTTCAAGTTCATCTACCGACTCACACTAGTTAGTCTTTGTGGTTCATCTAAAGACTGCCAGCGGAAAGCACAGCTCTGTTGAAAGTGAGCTTGCTACGTGGATCTATTGCAGACTGCCCATTCCAACCGCACAAGAAAAACAAACACCTTTTCCTAAGCGACATGACGATACAATCTTGCGTCACCGCTAAATCCGCTTCCGCTCAAATTCAAACATGGGATTATACCACCTCGACACAAAGATAAAACCTACTCCAGGGTACCGAGTACAAGCTGGATAGTAGAAAGAAGTTTGGAGACTACCACAGAGCTGGAGCATGTCAAGGCCTTTCCATAGACACGTCGTCAATACGTTAGCCATGACAAACGGGAGGCTCCTGCATATTTACAATAAAAGGGCCGTTTGCAAGAGCTGGTGTTGCTGTCGGCGTCTTGGCTACCCTGATCGTGCAGACGCGGGGTGCGGGGCCAAAGTGTCCTCAACGAGTCGAGTTTCAAGAGAGTCGCGTCTGCATCAACAAACACTCTATGGGCCGTTTTGGAGCTGTTCATCTTTTCAACATCATTTACCAACTGTAAATCATATCATATTTCCTGTACCGTCTTAAAAAAGGCAGCGATCTCGATCCAAGTGCGCGCAAAGACAGTCGGCCTCTGGACAAAGTCCTCCCACGTAGGGCTCAATTTGCACGATGCATCCTGCTGCAGCCACGCTAACTAGTATGCATCTGGCAGGTGAAGCGACCTTTGCACTCCGCAGAGAGTCCCATGGTCAAGTGTTTCTATATAATGCCGATGGCGGTGACCTTTCTCTGCGGCGATACCCATTCTTTGACATCGGACGTCTTGGTGCCTCGTCTGGGACTGTAGTTCAACCTTTGCTACAATCGCGAATATGAAGATTTCTGTCATTGTTGCGGCGATTATAATGTCAGCTGCTAGTAGACAGGCTGATTCCAGTCCGGATTTTGCTACTAATCCGGCTGGAAATCCCTTTGTCGACGGCTGGTACGCCGACCCAGACAGCGAGTTCTACAATGGCGAGTATTGGGTATACCCAACCTACTCACACCCGTACGATGCACAGACTTTTTTGGACGCCTTTTCATCGCCTGATCTCATCAACTGGACCAAGCATCCAAACATCCTAAACACGACCAGCTTTCCGTGGGCGAAGCGAGCAGTCTGGGCTCCGGCTACCATCTCGCGCAACGGCAAATATTATCTCTACTTTGCCGCCAATGACATTCAAACAAACGACGAATACGGTGGCATTGGTGTCGGCGTGGCTGATCGCCCCGAAGGCCCATACCTGGACCCAATCGGCAAGCCTCTCATCGGCCAGTACTACAACGGCGCTCAGCCGATTGACCAAGACGTCTTCATCGACGACGACGGTCAGGCCTACATGTACTACGGTGGCCACGGCCACGCAAACGTCGTCCGCATCAACGAGGACATGATTAGCGTCGGCAACTTCCCTGATGGCGACCAGTACAAGGAGATTACGCCGGAAAACTACGTCGAGGGGCCTCAAATGTTCAAGCGCAAGGGCAAGTACTATCTTTTCTGGAGCGAGGGCGGCTGGGGCGGCCCCGACTATGCCGTGTCCTATGGCATTTCCAACAACCCGATAGGGCCCTTTAAGCGGCTGGACAAGATTCTTCAGCAGGACCTGGCTGTGGCCACGGGATCGGGCCACAACGGCGTCATCACCGTCCCCGGCACCGACATTCACTACATTGTCTATCACCGCCATCCGCTCGGCAGCACTGACGGCAACGACCGGCACCTCGCCTATGATCGCCTGCGATTCCGCGAAGACGGGACCATTGAGCCCATTGTCATGGGCGTCCAGGACAACTTCAAGGACGGCAACATGATTGGCTGGTCCACCTACGGCGGCGTCTGGGACACGGGCTCCCGCAAGCTCAAGACGATGGCCTCGGACGGCGCCAAGGCTGCCCTCAACACCAACTTTACCGACCAGGACTTTGCCGTCGATGTCGCCATCCCCAGTCAAAATACCGGCGACGCGGGCATCATATTCCGCGCCACGGATCTGCAGCAAGGTGCGCATGCGTACCGAGGCTACTATCTGGGCATTGGCACGAGCGGCAAGATTATCATTGGCCGTGCGGACGGCGGTGGCTGGACCCCAATCAAGACAGTCAACGCGCCGATTCACACCAACAAGGTGTACAATGTTGCTGTTCGCGCCGTTGGTAGTCAGTTTGACTGCAAGGTTATGCACGGTCGTGATGTGATTGCTAGCTTTACTGTATCCGATGACAAGTTTCAATACGGCACCAATGGTGTTCGCGCGTTGCAGACAAAAGCTACCTTTGACAACCTCGAGGTCCGCCATGCTCGATGAGGTTTCTAGATACACAGGCTGTCGCAGGGTTGGAGGCCGCTAAGTTACGTCTATATTAATATAATGCTTTATACTAACATCAGAATACATTGTTATTCTCTTCGAGTCCTACCTAGAATGTCAGTTCGTCGGTGGTAAAGACACCTCCTCCACGGGCGGCCACCACTGCGACCATGCACCTTGCTCGTCTAGGTTGCTGCTCACTTCTGCCAGCAGCTGCGTCAAAAGCGTATTTGTATCGACCTCGGGGACGATGCCCTCAACAGGCTGCCTTTGAGCGTCTGCATGGCGGGATATGTCGGCCCCATCAATTTCTTGCGTATGCTGATCCGATCGGTCAATGCCACGAAATTCATGAATCGACTGATGCAGCACGTCAAAATCAGTTCTTGTTCTGCCTTGGTACCGTGAACGATTTTCCACAGCCCGGGAATACAATAGCGAAGCGTGCTGAATAGTCTTGATCTTGATGACAAAGTTAGGACATGGGATTTCGGTTTAGATACAACAGGGAAAACTTACCCATCCGTCTGCAATTGTCCAGACTGTTCGAAACTCGTTTAGATAGTCGAGGCACATGTCCATGCATGCTTTCGCTTGCGGGCTTCGGCCCAAATTCATCCGCGGAAAATGGTAGACATAGAGGTTCAGGTAGCCTGCTGAAAAGGCGCAGAAGCCGGCGAATGGCGTCATTAAATGTACGCCGCATTCGCAGGATTCGTGGAGAATTCTTGCTATGTTTTCCGCCGCGCCAAACAGAATCCGAGCACTTTCATCCCACCACCCCTCTGGAGCTGTGGCCTCAAGCATGGGATGATCAACAGGGCCCTGCGGCGTTGACTCGAGCGTCGGCAGAAACGGGAAATACTCTCGATGGAGCATCAGTGTGCTATGGCACGGCTAATTAGTTACTGCAGATGATTCTGGATTGACGTGAACTCTACCTGACATAGTATAGGAGATTGAGATACGTAAAGGTCTCGCCATATCCTAGTGTCATGTGAACCGCTACCGAGTTATTTGGGTAATAGAGCTTCCGGTGCTGGTTTGCCCTCCAGTTCTCCAGCTGATGGCGGGACGCAAACCATGGCGAGCCCGGCACCCATGGACAGTTTGGAGGTGCACACATGCCCGGTGCGCGGCGCCCGTCTTGGAAAATAAAGGCCATCAGCTGCTTCCAAATATCAAATCCGGCGACTAGAATCTCAAAGCCTTGAGTGATGTCGAGTATGCCCGTCGTGTGATTGGCGTACGATTCGTCACTGCGTGGCGCCCGAGAAGACGAATCCGGCCCAAACGCGAACTCGACAACGCCGACGGGCCGCGGAATCTTCAACTTGTTCATTTCTGACATTGACAGCATCGGTGGATTGTAGGTGCCCGAGTTGACCATGCAGTCCATGATGAAGCAAGCCCAGTATGTGCGAGTCTCGATGGCTTCCGAAGTAGCGTCCGTCTTCCTTTCTGAAGTCATGTCCAAAGGATATGGAGCCACCCTTAGGCTATGGAGAGCTTGCATTATTCGAACAGCGACTCCTGGCCGGACTGGTTAGCATCATTCCCACCTTGCAGCTTTACTTGCAGTTCTTACCGCAATAGATCCACGCCTTGTGAAAGTCTCTGGTGCCCCATTCATGCTGCGTAATGACGAGCAATGCTTGGACTACCTGTATATTTGGGGACTGCAACATGAGATCCCGCAAGAGATCTTTGGCGTACAGAGCATAATGCTCTTGATGCAAGAGGCCGTCTCCCCAAGACGCATTCAAAACGCATATTTGAGAGCGCGTCACCGCCAATATTGCGCTTAACAAGGCAATGGCTTCTTTCGAATCGCGTGAGCGAAGCTCTGAAATGAAGCTAGGCAGATGTAAAATTGCCAACTCTGGAAATTTGTTTGTGAAGACATTGAGACATTTCATCACGATACCCGGTGGCAGGCTGCGGATATGACGGCCAACGATATCTCTCTCATAATGATCTGCCAACGAATGAATCTCGGTTAAAGATTCTTTTTGACGAATAAGACCGCCAGAATCACTGCCAGTGATTATATTCGGCGAGACAATTGACTCGCTCTGCTGCCTTGAAGTGCTCACCCAGGTTTCCTCATCTTGAGCGTCGGAGGGTGTAACCGAGACCGAGACCCGACTCTGTCGAGGTCTCTTGCGCTTCGCTTTTCCGATTGGAGTCTTGGGCAAGCTGAGCGCACATCCGTCTATGTTTGACCGGTGACATCGCTGGCAGGGTGTGGTCCCGGCATGTATGCACTTTACTTTGGATGCTCTGATCTCCGTCAATGTTGGCAACTTCCGATCAAAGGAACAGCACCTACCGACAATTGTCGCACGACAGGCTCGTTCGCATGGCGGAGATGTCTCCGGCCAGCTTATGGCAACTGGAATATGTGATAGGCTGGGGATGGAAGTGGCGTTCGGGAATGAATGCATGCTTCTCGGGAAAGAATTTACCCTGTTTTCCGAAACCGGCCACGGGTGGGTCGTCGGTGTCCGTGGCGATGAGCCGAGCACAGCTGAAGAGCTTGTCAAAGCGACCCGGAAATAATAGATGAATTTTTTGGATCCAGTTTGAGTCATGCTATTTGTACCAGTTATCGCTGCATATCCATTTTATTCTTCTGGGCCTACATAGGTGGCCTGCTTTCTCAACTTTGCAAGCTTACTGCTGCGCGCCCCGTTCATTTGCCTTCTCTATTTATGATGCGACGTGCCGATTCTATCCGAAGCAGGTTTAGATTTTCGTAAATAGTCTCCTCGTCTTTCTTAGGCGTAATATCAGGAAGAAAATGATACCAATGGCTGACATTGCCCCTGCGTAGAATGCCGCAGGCCGATATGCGGCAATGTCGGTTCTTGTTCCCGCCAACGCATAGAGCTGTGCGGCGATTGGGGTTCCCTGAGAATGTTAGTCGAGTACAAGATTAAGTGAAGTCTTTCAACTCACAAAAAAGAAACCAAAGAACCACCCTCCCCACATGAGGGGTAGTACTCCCATTGTATTTTCTTGGCCAAACATAGAACCGAGGACGGTAGGAAACAAGCTGAAGAAGGACCCGCAGCCTATGCCGTTGATAGCAGCAAATGCGGCCAGAACCCCCATGTTGGAGGCAAAAGGCCAGATGGCGAAGGAGCTTACTGCACAGCAAATCATGGAAACGAGAAAGCTGTTCAGGGGCCCTATCAAAGAATCGGCAGTGTACCCAGCGCAAACCCGTCCGAACGTAGACGTAATGTTCCAAATCGTCAGGCCAATGATGGCAGTGTTTCCTGATTGGCTTATTGAACGAGCAAAGACTGGGATGAAATAAGGAGGAACAAATAGCGGAAAACAAGCTAGAGAGGAACCAAAGAAAACAATGAGAAAGTCGCCGTCTTTGAATCGATGCCTAGTTCTGTTAGCACTTGGCTTTGGTCGACTCTAGGACAGCCAACCATACCATTGAAGCTTCGGGACCGAATTCTGCGCAGAAGCAGGCTGCTTCAATAAGCAGGCCGCCGGAAGACAGATTGCCCACAGCATGAATCCCAGAACTCGAAAAGTCCAAGGTGCACCGATGCGGTTCACCATGCTATTTGTTGCGACGCCCATGACTGCCGCGCCCAGACTACCACCACCAAAAACGATGCCTGTGGCGAGACCACGGCGCTTGCGAAACCATTTTAAAGGTGCAGTAGAACACGGCTATTACGCGGATTAGCAGGAAAACTAAGATGGATAATGTCATTGAGAATCTTACCAAAATTGTCAATCCACCACCAACACCGAATATGACACCATGAGTGACAAAGAGCGCGCCCAGATGATGGGTGACCCAGCTCGATGCAAACTCTCCCAGGCCGAGGAATATGGCTCCCGCAATGGCAGTCTCCCGATAACCAAATCTGCGAACAGCTTTTCCGACAAAGATGCATATCGAAGTCATAAATGATGTTGCCAATGAACCGACAAACGTCAACGTAGTCAGGGACATGTTGGATTTACGTGCCAAGTCTGCCTGCAGAATACCCCACGAATATATCACGCCCATAAACACGAATAGAGTAGAAGCCGAGGCCGCGACAACAATCCACCCCCTCCAACCGTCCAAGTGTTGTTCTTCTTTGATTGTGGTGGCATCATGGCTGTTTTCCAGACCACTCTCTTCGTCGGATTGTTGTAATGCGCGGGCCAACGGCTCTGGCCGCCCTGAGCTCTTCTTGTCAGACATGTTTGATTCAACGTGGGGAGAAAAGACAATCAAGAGCAGAGAGATATCAAAGCAATAGAAAAAGATTTAGATATATATTGGAGTCCACTTTAATGGCTCCGAGTCGACATCTTTTGCGTCCAAGGCATGTCGGTTCTCAGAGTGTTATTCAAACCCGAGAATTGCCTCTTTGGGAATCAGCGAAGCGGGCCGCCATCGTTCAGAGCCGAACCAGAACCGACAACGGCTCAGGCGGTCAAGCAGATTGACGACGGCACTAGAAAGGATTAAACTTGACTAGATGACATTCTGCTCTAGTTTTGTCGTTGATACGCCCTTTGGTCGGCGACCTTTGTGTCACGAGGAGAGAGCCGATACCGCTGTCGGTTTTCGGGTCTCAGGCTAAATGATAGATAAGTCAACTGTAGGCCATGATAAGCATAAATACAAGAGGATATCTACCTTCAGTTGTCTTGAGGTTATCAGAATTACGAAGCCATATTCGTCTATATCTAGTATCATGTCTCCGCACAGCAATGCCGACACCTCCGCTCCTCTTGCGACAGGGACGCGAACCGAGGAGGGCACGCACTTGATGCATCGGTCGCTCAAGGTAGAGCCCGCCATGGTCGAGTCTGCAAAAGGCCTCCAACTACATCTCACAAACGGGCGCACCGTGCTCGATGCGTGCGGCGGCGCGGCCGTGGCCATCATCGGCCACGGCAATGAGGAAGTCGCCAAGGCCATGCTCCGTCAGGCCAGCAAAGTCAGCTACGTGCACATGCAATCATACACCACGCCAGCAGCAGAAGACTTGGCCAACTTTATGCTTCAAGGAAGCCCGCACGGACTGGAAAAGGCATTCTTTGTGTGCAGTGGCAGCGAGGCGGTCGAGTCGGCGCTCAAGCTAGCGCGGCAATACTTTTTCGAAAAGGGCGAGACGGATCGTGTACACTTTGTGTCTCGGCAACAGAGCTATCATGGAAACACAATGGGATCGCTTTCTGTTTCTTCGAACCTGGCCCGCAAGGTCCCATATCAAGGTTTCGGCTACCAACACGTATCGCATGTCTCGCCCGCGTATGCTTATCGGTATAAACGAGACGAGGAAACAATGGAAGAATTCACCGAGCGGCTTCTAGAAGAGCTCGAAAACGAATTTTTGGCAGTCGGGCCTTCAAAAGTCATTGCTTTCCTCGCCGAGTCTGTCGGCGGCGCCACCGCAGGATGCGTACCGCCGCCGCCTGGCTACTTGCGTGGTGCGCGGGCCCTCTGCGACAAGTATGGCATCCTCCTGATTCTGGATGAGATTATGTGCGGCACCGGCCGCTGCGGAACATACTTTGCCTTTGAGCCAGAAGACGTCGTGCCCGATCTCGTCACGGTGGCAAAAGGTCTTGGTGGCGGCTACTGCTCCATTGCCGCCGTGCTGGCTCACAGGAGAGTAGTCGACGTCATCCGTCAGGGGACGAGCTCGTTCAACCATGGGCATACCTACCAGGCACATCCAGTCGCATGCGCGACAGCGCTGGCCGTGCAAAGGATATTGCGCCGAGATGACCTCGTGGCGCGATGCGTGGCAATGGGAAAGCTTCTCGAGGCCAAGCTGCGGGCAGAGCTCAGTGGGTGCCCCTCGGTGGGTGATATTCGAGGACGCGGTCTTTTCTGGGCGGTGGAGTTTGTCAAGAACAAAGAGACCAAGGAAACGTTTGATCCTTCGATTTCGTTTGGTATCCAAGTTCAGCAGACGGCATTCGCGGCTGGTGTGGCAGTTTACCCTGGCTGGCTAACTGTGGATGGCAGAAAGGGAGACCACGTCTTGCTAGCACCGCCGTTTACGGTGACAGAGGAGGAACTGGACATTATTGTCCGTGTCTTGAAATCCGCCATCACGGCCCAGGAACAGGTATATATGTAATTTTGAGAGAAGAGTGGGTGGCTGTTTGATCATTCGAAATGCATTTAGATGACTATTAAATAGATGTCATATTACTAGCTAATAACGTTGCTTTAACCCAACCTTGTATTCAATGCGCAATGATCCTCTACTCCATATCGGCAAGACCTTGTACGCGCCACAGGTTGTTATGCTCGGGGTTCTCATCGGAGGGGACGAGGCTGTGTAGGTTGAAGCAACAGTCAGGATGCGGACGAGGACAAGAGCAGTCGAGTGCCGGGAGAGAAAAGTGGTAGCTAGAGCTCAATCCCGGTTATGCCTGCGCACCATTAGCTAAAATAGAGCCAACTATTTGTTATTTCAAGCAGCATTCATCCAATAGAATAAACGCTGTCCGTCACTGTAGCCACGACGCCGCCAATCCTTGGCAACTCGGCCGCGGTGGATTGAATACAGAGTCACAAAATAGAAACCTATATTGCGTGCTACATCATGCGATAGAGCATGCTATGTTTATACTTTGTTCAAGGACAACGGGTTGACGCATACCAATGCCATGAAAAGGTTTACAATTCAAAAATGAAACAAGCAAGCTCATGTCAACGCCAAACAGGAAAATTCAATTAGCAGGATTCTACGCTACTGCGGATTTCCCTTTTATACGTGCAATGAGCTTATCAAGCTTCAACTTCAGTGCCCCCGGCGCAACTTCATTTGCGCCCACCATCCGGCGCACAATAATGTTATAGAGGCCGCCAAAGGCGAGCGCAATGGTTGTCGACGTAAAGATAATGACATTGTACGGCATGCTGAAATCTGGCGTGGGCAAGTAGAGAAGCAGACCGGTGGTGCGCAAGCTCATGGCCTTTGGCCGCAGGGTTGTGATGACGGCGGCTGCAACATCGAATCCACGATTTGCATCAGGTGGGTATTCTGTGTACCTCAAAATGGACTTTTCAAAGTCGTAGGTGAGAAAAACGGTGCAGCGGGGCGGAATCTGGACAAGGAGCTCCAGCTGCGTTCCACGCTCGCGATCAAGCGCCGGGCGATAGTAAATCTCTTTGATGATGTCGCTGCCATTATGGCCTGTTGTCATGGAGCCAGTAGACGATATCTTTGTAGACAGCGTGTGTAGGTAGATGCGCATGAACCAGGGTAGAGACTCCATGTAGACGAACTCGACTTCTTCATCACTAGGGTTCGTGAGGATGGCCTGGACGCCACCGCTTTGTTGGCCATACCCTGTCAAACTGCGCTCAGCAAAGAGTATTGGCGTTTCGGGGTCATTGACCTCGAGGCCCTTGCCATCAACCACCACGTCGGGCTGCGTCAGAACAAGGGTGAATTCACCCTCCGTAGGAATAGTGTAGCATCGCTTGGGGCTTTCGGCATCTTTAATCTCGTGCGACCCGTCTGAAGAATACACGCTTCGCGAATGGGGAATGTGCAGACAGACGGGCGGCACCGAGGCGTCCGTGAGGGGGCAAGCGCCCTGCATGGGCCGACCAAAAACCTGTGACAATGTCCAGTCCTGGCCAAGCATGTGATCAGCGGGGAAGCAGGTGTCGTGTGCATGGTAGGGCTTGGATGTGTCGCAGACAAGCTCGTTCTCGTTTGGCGGCCGCGGAATCGGATTGTCTGGTGCCCTTGTTAGCGCAGTCCACACAAATGTCGCAACAGCGTGTAAATACCTCTGGGTCGCTTTGACCGGTTCACGTCGAGTACCATGTCAATTGTTTCCTCCATTTGCAAGACGCACCTTCCATCGGCGTCACAAATCGGCTTCACATCGATGGCCATGCTTTGAAAAGAGGCATCAAACAGCTTGTGGCCGTCAAGCAAGCTCGCGATGCCAGCCTTTCCTTTGCATGGGAGCAGCTTCAGAAACGGCGTCAAGTTCTCCGTGCAAACGACCTCATGCGGCAACACCCCATGCAGTAGCCGCGTGTTGGCCAGTATCGCATCCGAGTGGTTGCCTTCTGGCTGGAAAGACATGACGGGGCGGATGGTTCGGGTCTCGTCAATGAAGTTGAGACTGGCACAAAACAGCCCCGACAGCGCGTTGGTCAGAATCAGCCATTTCTTATCTGCCTCGGCGTCCGACTGCGCGTCCAGCCATGCCCAGAGCTCGACACCCTGTCCACCCTCCTTGCGCCCATCCCACGGCCGCGCTCCCCACGTCTCTGTATCCCAGCGCCCTAGCGCAAATCGCAAGTGCAGCTCGCGGGTGCCGGCGTATTGTAAGATTTGCGCGAGCGACCTGGGGAATATTCTAAAATTCTGCGTCTCAAAGTCGTCGATTGTAATGTTGGATCGAAAGTTGAAGCTCGCGAGCAAGCCCGACAGGGGCAATGGGCGTAAATTCAGCTGCTCATGGTAGTCGGTGGAAGCGATTGCAAGGATGCTGGAAACAAGGAAAAGAAGGAGTGACAGTAGCCGCGCCATTGTAAGAAGAAGACTTTAGATCTTCTGCGCTGATTGGGGCAGAAGTTCCATCTCAGTCCGATACACTGGCTGGCGATTTTGAGGAAAAGGAGCGCATCAATAGGAAGCTCTCAGCCTAGCTTGCCGCAATATTTACGGGCTCGCTAGGCGACGTGGCGTGCCTTGTAGTGAAGCACCGTGGGGGCGCTGCCAGGCGGTCAAAGGCGGCAATATCTTGTCTGCCTTCCAGACTCGCTTTGGCGTTGGACACTACAGAGCGACATTGAATTGGGTTGACATCACTCGCCGTACTTTGTTGCGCATTATCTTTTCATATATTTGGACTTGCAAACAATCCGAGTTGTCGGCTATCTTCGCGCAGTAGTTGCACAAGGCTCAGCACAATCGCATCGCGTCACAACCATGGCTGCGGAACAACGAAAGCTGCTCGAGCAGCTCATGGGCGCATCCGTGACGTCGCAAGCCGCCAAAGTTTCCTTCTCCGACCCGAAGCTATGTCGCTCCTACATTGCCGGCACATGTCCTCATATTCTCTTCACCAACACGAAGCAGGACCTGGGACCTTGCCCAAAAATCCACTCGGAAGCTTTAAAGACGGAGTACGACGCCATGTCTGAACGCGAAAAGAGCAAGCTCGGTTTTGAATATGATTATATCCGACACTTGTACCAGTATATCGACGAGTGCAACAGAGGCATCGAGGCTGCTCAACGGCGCTTAAAAAAGACACCAGAAGAGATTCGACAAACCAATGTCATGGTAAGCATAACTCAGTGTGTCCACGCTGCATCCTTCAACAGCTTTTTGCTGACACGCCATTTTTTTTTTTGCCTCACAGCTGAAAGCGATTTCCGATCTCAACACGTCTATCCACAACGGTCTTCTCGAAGTCGAGATACTCGGCTCCATGTCGGAGGTTTCGCGCGCGCAGGACGAGCTGTTCCGCGTGCGCCAGGCCATGCAAGCAAAAGCAGAAAAGGAAAGGGAGCTCAAGGCCCTTGCAGATACCTCGGGCCCCTCGGGCCACCAGAAGCTGCAAGTCTGCGACGTGTGCGGCGCGTACCTCAGTCGCCTAGACAACGACCGCCGTCTGGCGGATCACTTTTACGGCAAGATGCATCTGGGCTTTGCGCAGATGCGCAAGACATATGATGCGTTCCCAAGGGAAATGAAGACTAGGGCTAGGACGATGCACGACGATGATGGGCCCGGCGGCGGTGGCGGCGGCCCTAGGGGACCGAGAGGGCACGGAGGAGGATACAGAGGCAAAGGTGGTCGCGGCTATCGCGGCGGATGGTAGGTGTACAATACGTCGAAGACTTGAACGAGTGGATATTGCATGCGACTTGGTGTTGATAGGGCTGCCGGAAACTGGAAATTTGGGGAATATTTTCAAAAAATTGTACATATCGGAGTTAGTTGGGAGCTTGCGACTCTTTACATATACCCTTTTGCCGCATCTGGGTGGTCTGCCGGTGAGGTTCGCTGTACGAGACGAGATTTTAGAGATTGTGCATTGAGCATAAGCTCTGAACTGGTTGTATGCGCTGTTTGCTTTGTGTGTCATACTGAAATACCTGAACCAAAAGACCTAAACCAGAATAAGTGACGCTGTCCCCCGTCGTAACAGTCTGTTTGCCATGCCCCTTGTGTACCCTACCTTTATCATCCTTCAACGTTACACAGTCATTTTCATTATACATTAGTTGTGTGCAGCGGTGGCGCTATTCGTCTCGTCCAGAAACTCCATGTCATCTTCCCATTTCCCGATAGCCGGTGCGAATCTAGGCAACGGCGCCAGGGTGGCAGGTTTCGATTCATCGCCCTCCGCAGGCTCTTTTTGAGCGTCTGGTTGAGGTGGTAGCGACGGAAAGTCCTCAGCTTTCGGCACGAGAGCTACCGGCGGACTTTGGCCGTTGCCAGCGGCTCCGCCACGGCCTCCTCGTCCGCCTCGTCCGCCTCGTCCGCCCCGGCCGCCTCGTCCCTCACCTCGGTTGCCCCTGCCTCGTCCACC
Organism: Beauveria brongniartii; assembly: GCA_030782485.1. Lineage (NCBI taxonomy): Eukaryota > Fungi > Ascomycota > Sordariomycetes > Hypocreales > Cordycipitaceae > Beauveria > Beauveria brongniartii. The sequence continues at coordinate 52,671 of JARJPP010000261.1, forward strand.
GCGACGAGATCGTTCATCAAAGGGCCTTTCGTCATCTGTCCGATTTGGAGTGACCGTCTTGTCGCTTTCGGTCGAGTCCGGAGCAAAACGGCTCCCGCGCAAGCCTGACCCGCGAGAGGCTTTAACTGCACGCGCCGGTCGCCGTGACTGTTCCTCACCCGTGACCTCCTTGCCTTGATCCCACCCGTCCTGCTTCATATTTATGGCTTTGAGTTTACGTTCTCGGTTCTTTGTACGCTCCTCTTCCAGGCGGCGGCGCTGCTCTTCATTTTGTCGCCGCTTCTCTTCCGCCTCGGCACGCTGGCGTCGCGCTTCTTCCATTCCGCGCGCATAGGCCTCTGCATGTTGTTTTTCGTCTTTTTCGGCTTTCTCGAATTTGCGCGTCTTCTCTGCTGACAGTAGTTTCATCTTCTCCATCTTGGCAGTCATTTCTTCTTCTGTCAACTTCTGGCGAGGGTTCGCGCCAGACTGCGCCCGCGCATCAATAGAGTTATCGGAAGGCTTTCCTTGATTCCTTCCATTGTTTTGCCGGTCGCGAGGGGTCGGAGCTTTCGCAGTGGCAGTACTGGAGCTACCTTGGCCATTTGTCTGGTCTCGGCTCGTGGTCGACAAGGTTGGGTCGGGTAATTGTGGCTCGCGATGTCGCTGCTGTTGATTCTGCGGATTCTCTGCCGGCCTCTCTGCGAATCTAGATTGCGCGAGACCTCCTCGTGGCGGTACGGGCTGCTTGGGGGACTTTGACTTGCGTCTTCTACGTGCCTTTCTTTTGTTTGCTGCTGCTGCGGCGGCGGCGGCTTCAGCAGCAGCCAGCGGGGCAAGCGCAGCCTCGATGTCCGCAGGATGAGGTACTGAGCTTGGGTATGTGATATAGCGTGAGTCAATTCGGACGGGTACATCGTCATGTACAATGGTAGCTACACCGTCGACTGGCTCGAAATCTTCGTCGAAGAACAAATCGTCGTCGGTGCGGCCGCCAAACTGGTCCTCCATCTTCAGGCGAAGGCTTTTGCGCAAAGCAATGCGAGGATCGGGTAATGTCTGATGTCAGAAAGATGCAATATCATGAGTAAGAAAGAGGAGGTGATAAAAGGTGCTTTCTTTGACAATATATTTTGGGCCGTTATTGATGACAGGTTATTATCGTGATAGAGAATGGCGGAATGGTGGAATGGCCGAGCGCAAACAGAAAAGAGCTTGGCCAACTCCAGCTAACATTGACAGCCACGCGAAATCCCGGTGGCGGGGAAGTGCACCTTCTCAAAGCGGCCATCAGTACCCAACCACGACATGCAACGGAATTTGCATTTTCAAAGAAGAAGAAGAAGAAAAATCCCCCGTCTCATGTTAAACTCGCAGATTCTTTGTCAAGATGACTTTGTACATTTGACAAGATTTCGACTTACAGTCGTTGCCGTTTGGCGGCGCTACTTTGTGAGCCAGTTATCCAAGTCCCCAGTCGCCTCTCTGTATCGTGAATTGCGAGCATCGGTCAGGGTGCCATTCTTCTCCTAACAAGCTCGACGCTTTCTCTCCTCACTGCATCCATCTTTCATAAGCAATCTGTCACTCGTAAGATAAGTCGAAACACACAGGCCTCCGGTCGCGCGAGACGTGGCCAGCGGTGCTCCAGTGCGTGCAGACACGTTCCGTTCCCTCTTGAAAGCAAGGGAGCATCTTTTAGAAATCCTCGTGTTGACGAATCTGGTATTCGCAGTCGTCTATGTTTTATGATCGAGAAACTATTACTTGGATTCTCGGAGATACGCGGTAAACGTGTTTGATTCCGGCACCGCTCGGCTTATGTCTTCATTTAGTCTCAGATGGGAGCGTCTACTTCGCATGTCAACATTGTAAATTGCTTACGAATGCTTCTCACTCATGCTCATAGCACTGCACTGCAGCTAACCGAAGGGAATATATCAATTAGGAAAGTATAATAACAGATTTCGGGCTGAAGACGATAATGTGGGTGGATTACTTATCTGAACTCGGTGATAGCGACCTGAAAACGCTGCAGCTGGCATTTTCACCTTGGCTGCGTCCACCTTGTAGCCTGTCTATATGTTTTGGACAGAGAAGCATTGATGACGGACGTTCTTTACATGATGCCTCGACTGAGCACTATGCTTGAACATGGGCAAAATTGCAAGACTACGCTTCGAGAACCCATTTCATACTTGGCCCTTTCTGCTCATGGTATAGCGAACGGCTCTTTTGGACAGGTTCGGTCAGATTATCCGGACTTTTTGAGGAGCGTCGATTTTTATGTCGCGTGATCAGCGATGGAGGAGCCAGCTGAGAAAGTAGTGGCAGAGAGAGGCTACCAAGTTCACCATCAAAAGGCCCGAGCAAAGGTTGCTCTTTGCGACTGAGTTAAATTGCTGGAAAAGAGCGCTGACAAGCTGAAGCTCACAGACATGAAGCTCCTCCAGAGGCAGAGGTTGATACCCGATATGAGGAGCGGTTCTCGGGTTATGAGGAGTAGCAACTGGCCCCCATTCTTTCAGAATCGAAATCGCATTAGAGTATTCTTGGACTACTCATACGAACGCGGCTGGGGCAGATATGAGAGAAGCCGTCTATGGAGCCTCGTCGAACGGGAGCACAACTGGTAGTTTCAACATGGCCAGCGGCAAACCAGACGACGGTATTTGAGGCGTACAGCCAAGTCGTGTCGTACAAGCTTCTGCAAACTGTGATTCTATAGTAGAGCTGAACTTTGCATAGATTGCCCTAGTAAGATAGCAAGGATTTAAAATACGTCCCCTTCTTCGTTGAAAGCGAGATGGCAAAAGCTATAATCAACATGGCATGGAAATGGCGCTGCGAACAACCATGACTGCCTTATTCTTCTCATATTCCGTATTTACAACCATTTTCGTCTGTGTGGGACATGCCTACCATTACGTATCCGGAATTTCTAGGGATCTCGTTGAGAATTACCCTTGTTCCGAAGGTTGCAGCCGCACGATCGCTTTTCATCGGAACGGGATTTCAGCACATTGCATCGCTTCAAATCATTGTGGCCATCATCAAGTTTGCTTTACTAATTTTAGAAGAATCATCGAAAAGGCCAGTTATTCTTAACAAGAGTCTGCGCGAATCACTCGGTCGCGAGGCCACAGCCGGTTTCTGGAGCAATTCTTCTTCTTCTGGATGAAAGGACTTGTCCTCACAGGATACCAAAGTGAGCTCACAATTGACGGCGTTGGAATATTGCACCTGAGACCGAATTGCTACACAGTGAGTTCGCCCGCCGTTGAAAAAAGGGCAATAAGCCGTCAAAGTCTCTTTTGCTGTCTTGCATCTAATCCATGCCAGAGTTCTTCATGTTTGTTATCTTGCCACGGCTCATGACCATTGGCCTCACCTTCTTACCCTAGAGACTCTTGCCATCTTCTGAAGATGAAGTTCACATCTGTGCTCTACAGTCCGATATGGCTCGGCTCGCAAATGGCACCCTGACACTTGTCGGAAGCGCGCAAGACCAACACTAGCGAAGCGACTGCATTCGAAGACATTGGTTCCGAAAATGACACAGTAGAAAAGAAGACTGGTTGGTGCAAGCTGCTTGTAGTGAAAACGAGTCAATGCTACAAGAATACGTGACTGGCTGATCAGTCCGCTACGAATACTGTGACCAACTGTTTCTACCATAAGTTGGCCCACCTGACTGTGCTGTGAGAGCAAAGACTAATAAATAAAGTAAAATCTATGATTTCCCCAAGCTGGTAGCTCTGCACCCTCCCCGTATCGACAGAAATGGGGTGAACCGAAGACAGTGGACCAAGGTGGATGACGCTAAAAATAAGGCGACGAATCGACGGCCTACTTATGCGAGTTACAGAGCGATAAGTTATAACTAGTTAATACCCTGGGTGCCTCCCTGGTCGACCTGCCAATCCTTGTCATCATATTGCTGCTCGCTAGCCCCTGGGCAACACGCGCTGGGCTCCGAAGAGGTGGTGCTGCCACGACGTGGGTGGCGGGGAGGCTGCAAGCTGAAGGCGGCTGCAGCAGCGGTATTGCGTTGGCGTCGACTATACTCCGTATCCGTATTGAATTCTAAACTTGAAGACGGTGCCGAGGGTTGCAATTCGACCACTTGACATGGTTGGAAGATGGGGTTAAGCATATTGCGACGTCTGAAACAACAGAGGGGCGATATTTACATATTAGGATCTCGGGTTGGCCACTGCGCGATGAAATCGGGAGACAAGCAAACAAGGTGCTATTGTCACCGGCAGTCCCCCAGATGTTTGAAGAAAGGGGGGGCGGGGGGTCTGGGGGTGTATCCGCGCCTGGGTCCGCAAGCAGATCAAGTTTAAGTTAGCAGGTCTGAAGGATGGGTGTGGACCACGGAGGAATTGCTGCAATTGATTGAGCCAATACTGAGCAGTTGTGCATACGCACGAGCAATAACCATGTGCTGGTGGTAAATATGCATCAAGCATCGTTAGCACATTGGCACCTTGGGCCGTGTCCCGTCCAGAAAATGACGCGCTCGAGGCGACGGCAGGCAAAGAAAGAAGTGAAACAGCCAGAGGGAGGCAGACACGGCAGACATTGCTTTTCTTAAAGCTTCCTTCTAGCGTCCTACTAAAACGTCTTGGAACGGGCAGGTTGTCGCGTGCCTTGCGAAAGCCCGTTGATTCGCTGGCAATACCGTCACAGCCATCATGATATGCAGGTCACGTTGCTCTGGTTGTAACCTGTGGCAGCCATTACCTACACGCACTGTAGCTAGTTACCACTAATTAAGGTAGTTAAGCTGCACACACTGTACACACTGTACTCACCCCTCCGCCTATTCATTTCCCCCCCCACCCACCACGAGGCACCGCCATGCCCTTGCAACCCTGACGTGCCCGATTCAAAATCAGCTGCGGCTTGGAAAGCTCTTTGAGCTGAAGTGTGTTGCTGCTGACTCCCTATTTGACAAGTAGCGCTTACAGTACAGCCCTCGTTTATCAGCGCCGTGTGGACAAATGACGACAAATGACCTGTTTGCTGTCTGAGACCAGTTGTCAACAAAACCAGGATACTGGGGAGTTTGTGTGCATGAAACATGCATCCACACCTTTGTTGAAACAGATGAATGTTTTCGATGCTATTCATCTCGGCGCAGCAGGAGGGCATGGCCACACTCATCACGTACATACTGGTGGAATACTTGCTGTGGTTGGCTGGCCATTATATAACACGTAGCAAACACGCTGGCATGCCCCCAGTTCTTCCATCATTCACACCCATTCAAGCTATTGTATTACTCGTAATCTGTAGTACAAGTCATTTACACCAGACTGGAACTTGAATAACGCACGGAAGCCGCCCGTCATAATGCGTCGTCGCAGTTTGCCTCTGTCCACTGCACTCGGAGCACAGCCTACCAGCCAACGGTGGCTCCGAGGCGAGCTTCCGCTTTGAGATTTTCTAGTTGATTTTTTCCAGTTATTTATCTTGCCCCCCTCCCTACTTTGCTGCTGCTGCTGCTGCATAGTACTGTATTTCGGCTACATCATCCCCAAATCGCAAGACAACAGCCGGCATATTCGGAACTCCTGCAGGTCGCAAATCAAAGACAATCCAGCCCAACATGCACTTTTGGCACTCTGCCCTCTACCTCGCCATGGCCATCACAACGGCACAAGGTCTTCCCGGTTCGTAACCATGAGCTGTGTCCGGTAACATGGGGCTCGAAAGCTGATTCTTTTTTTTTTTTTTTTCTTTGCAGTTGTCTCAACGCCATCTGGCGATTACAATTTACTTTTGCGAGGCAGAATGGCAGGCCACATCTATAGTTCTTCTGCCTATGCATTGGAGGAGGAACATGCTGATAAAGACGCAACTCTGGGCACAAACTAGGCTCTGACAACCTGGGACAAATTTTCCCTTCTTCTTCGATGATAGACCACTTATAGACTTTGCGCTGTACTTTTTCTATTTATCAGTTGTAGCGTCAACTTCCATGCTCTCAGGAAGTGGCCTATAAATACAAGTATAGCTTCCACCACGTCCAGAATCGCGTACCAAGCGCGTCATTTCACAGAAATGGCGAGGCTCACTCAGCCGCTGCCGTGGTCGGGTAAATTCAGCATCCGTTGCCGCCACTATGTGATAAAAAGTGAACGGCGCCGGCAGAAGACGATGACGCAGAGCCTACCAGGGCGGCGTCATCTACGTACGGATTTGTTGGGGGGGGGGGGCCACTATGGGTTTGGCATCAACAGCAAACTTCTAAACCCGTCTGGTATTGACTTCTGGAACTTTTCTCCAAGGACGGTCTGCCAAACATCACTTGAAGCTGCCCCAGAAAAGACGCGGGCGGAGAGGGGTGATCGGAGTCCCCGACTCGACTGGTCGCAACACACCCCAAGCTGACAGGCTTCGACTGCTGGTATTACTTACCTTTCAAGTTAGTGCGGCAAAGGACAACAGCGGGAAACAGATGCGTCCCCAAACCCCAACCAGGAAGGTGGCAGTCAAGGGATTTATGTATCTCTCCGGTCTACGGGCTGTTCTACGGAGTACATACATGCAGCCAGCATGCAGCTGCATGCCCTCCGTCCCCCTCAATCTTGCCCACCACCCAGCAAAAGCTCATCTAGCGGGTCCACCGGTTTGTTTGGCCGTTGATGGATGAGCACAAACCAGTTGTTTAATATAGCATGCACATCTTCTGACTATAACTGCGCCCACCCAAGCCAGCTGGAGTATTTCTCCCGCTGGCGCCCACATCTCCGTCCGATCTGTTATCCTCTCCCGCATTCTGCTTGCCCCCAATCCTCGGAAGTTGCAGGTTCGCAACCTGTCGACGTTGTATATACCATGGACGACTCATTCGGTCCACGGCTGCTAGGTCATTTTGATTTTACGTTGCTGTTCGAGCATACTATGCTCCATATTATTCCCGCCTCCATCATCGTCTTTGCAACGCCCTTTTACATTTACACGCTCTTGAATGCTACTACCGTCGTTCGATCTGGTCTTTTGCTATGGATCAAGGTTTTGTGCGCCCTTGCCATGGTTGGCATACAAATAGCAAACGCCGTGCTCTGGTCTCAATCTGCGCTCGAGTCCCAGCTCGCCCAGGCAGCTGCCATTATGACCAGCATCAGCGCGGCATGCATGGGTATCATGGCCGTGGTTGGCCACCTGTATTTTCTTCGTCCGCCTTCTTTCCTTGGCCTGGCCTTGACTCTGACTATGATCTTCGATATTGGTACAACTTGGACTTACTTTCATCGAACTGGGCTCCAATCCATCGCTCGAATCCACGTTCCGCTACCTGCCCTTAAGCTTGTTCTCATCTGCCTCGAAGAAGTCTCTAAGCGAAATCTGATTCGGTCCAGAGCCCTGCGGTCCTCGCTAGGACAAGAGGCTCTCGCTGGTTTCTGGAATCGATCCTTGTTACTCTGGGTCAACCCGCTCCTATTATTCGGCTTTCGCCGAGAAATTACCATGAATGTGCTCCCTGGCATTGGGCCACATCTGGAGGCCGAGCTCCTCTATCAGCACTTTCGGCGCCGCTGGGACATGACCAATACAGTGTCGAGATGGGCTCTCATCAAAGCTTGTGTCTTGACTATGCCCTGGCCATTCTTGTACATTATTTTGCCACGGCTACTAGCCGTTGGATTCAACTTTGCACAGCCATTCTTGTTGCAGGATGTGGTTGGTGCTGTGGCTTCAGATACAGAATCGCCCACCGGTCTCATCAGAGGCCTGATCCTCGCCACAACAGCCATTTATGTCGGCAAGGCCGTCTCCAAATCTTGGTACATTCACCTCAAAAACCAAATCATGATCGGTGTCAGAGGCATTCTGATTTCAGCCATCTATCACAAGTCGCTCAAGCTGCCCGCCGATGATTTAGCCGAGGCTGCTGCCGTCACCTTGATGAATGTCGATGTTACTGGCGTGACCCATTTGATCTCACTTTCGTATGAGAGTTGGGCCCGATTGCTCGAGATGGGTCTTGGCATAGGAATCTTGGCTGTTTTTGTCGGTGCCGCCACCCTTTTCACCATTGTCCCTACCGTCATTACCAGCATTGGCTCTGCATATGTTGCTCGCCATATGATAGCAACCCGCCGAAGGTGGAATGAGCACATGCAGGATCGAATTGGAGCAACCTCCAACATTTTGGTGCAGATCAAAGACATCAAGATGCTTGGCCTCAATACCGTCTTGTCCAATCGTCTCCAAAAACAGTTTGAAAGCGAAATCGATGTGTCCATGGAAAATCGCCACCAAATCGCGGCGACATTCGGTATCGGAGATTTTGCGCAGGCTATGACGCCCGTTCTTGTTATTGCCGGTACCATCTTCTGGACAAGAGCGTCAGAGCCCATCTCGGTAGCGCGGTTCTTCACGACGCTCGCCGTTGTCACTCTAGTCTCTAATCCGCTTTCTGCTTTTGTCCAAACTTTGAGCAGCTGGTCGAGTGGCTTTGCTTGCCTCGTCCGCATCCAGAATTATCTCAACCTCTCAGAAACGGAAGATGCCCGATGCTTTGCCTTGCAAGCTGGCGTGGTCGACACCGATGATCTATTGCCCGGTGCTGTATCTCAGGCCTCGTCTAACCTGCGTAATCGCCAGCGGCTTACCACCTCAGTTGTGCCCTATCCTGTGGAAATAACCCGTGTGTCGGTCTGTACAGACTTGTCAGGCTCCATTCTAAACGACGTGTCTATGCATGTCCCTCTTGGAGGCATTACCATGGTATATGGTCCAGTCGGCTGTGGCAAGTCTACGCTACTGAGAACTATTCTTGGTGAGGTCCCAACCAGGTGTGGCACAGTCACACTTGCGTCACTTTCTATTGCCTATTGTGCTCAAGTGCCTTGGATACAAAACACCACCATTCAAAACAACATCCTGGCGGGTCGAACCTATAACGCCCTTTTATACCGGCAAGTTTTACACATCTGTGCATTAGATGTCGATATAGCTCGCCTACCAGCCCGCGATCAAACAATCTGCGGAAGTGACGGTTGCAATCTCAGTGGGGGGCAGAAGCAAAGGATTGTTAGTTATTCAACTTCCCGAATACATTCGAATCGCTAATTTTGCAGTCTCTTGCGCGCACTCTGTATACCCAGGCCGAACTCCTTGTCCTGGACGACCCATTCAGTTCGCTGGACAGGGAGACATCGTCGACTATTCGAATCCGACTCTTCTCTGAGAGCACTTACCTGGCAGATAATGCGAGCACAATTGTCATGACTACTAGCATGAGTATGCGACTTTCCAGTTTGTTCCTCTGTCGGCGTGTGTGGCGCTGACTATATTCTAGGGCAACACCTGGTGGATGCAGACGCCATCTATAAATTGGACGACATGGGCCAAGTCGAAATAAGGTCTCTAGAGCAAATTCAGGCCGAATCAGAGTCACACCATGATATTCGAGCTAGACAAATGAGCGGCCAGAGCACCTCTCAAGCTGAACTTGCTGCTGCTACAGCTGTGCCCTCAGAGAAGGAATTTGAGCCACCTCAAGTCATACCAACCGCGAGCAGTTCCGCGCGAGACAATTTATCCAACAAAAAATACGGAGATTTCACACTGTATAAGTATTTCCTCAGACCAGCAGGGCTCTACTGCGTAATACTATGGCTCTCGAGTATTGCTATCGCCGCTGTTTCTGAGAAAATGCCTCGTACGCCAACCCCGACCGTCTCATTTATCCCTTGTGTTATTAACATGCTGTTAGAAATCTATGTGCGTTACTGGCTGGCTGAGAATGCCGATAATCGCCTGTACTACATTGGCTATGCCGGGCTAGGACTCATCGCGCCTGTTCTATCATACTTGCAGGCGTAGTAAGTTTTAATTCTGTGACTTGATAGGCCCTATTCCTTCTGCTAATAACATGTCTTGCTAGCGCCTTTTTCCATTTCATCAATATTAAATCAGCTACCTCGTTGCACTGGGCACTATTGGATGCGACGAACAGAGCCACATTCGAATTTCTGACAGAGCAAGATGCGGGCGAATTGCTAAACAGGTTCAGCCAAGACACGTCGATGGCGACACAAGAGTTACCTATGGCTATCATGCCAACTATCTGGGGTACGTTATATCGTCCCATGTCCTTGGCCAATACGTAGCTAATCTGATTAGGTTTTGTGTCACTCTTGATCGATGTCAGCATTATTTCATCTGGAGCGACCTACGCCACCCCCATCATCCCGCTTTTCCTTTTTACATTATTCGTTCTGCAGCACTTTTACTTGCGTACCTCTCGACAACTAAGAATTCTCGAGCTCGACAGCACCAAGACGCTGGTCAGCCACTCTACCGAGAGTAGCACCGGTATTGAGCATATTCGCGCCTTTCAGATGGAGGAAGACTTTGTCAGACATCTTTATCGCATCCTTGATGAGTCTCAAAAACCGATCTATTTTCTTTTTGCCATTCAGCAATGGCTAATCTCGGTCATGGACTTTGTTACGGCTACTGCAGCCGTGTGCATTGTCAGTCTGGCACTCAACTTCAAAAAGACTACATCCGCCTCCGCAATGGGCTTGGCTCTGCTGGGTCTCATATCCTTCAGCGACTTCACTTCTCAGACCGTCCGTTTCTTTGTCGAAATGGAGAATACCTTTGGCGCTGTCGCTCGTATCAGAGACTTTGCTAGAATGACGCCGAAAGAGGAAGACGAAGAGAAATGTGAGGATGTGCCTGATCAATGGCCTTTATCTGGCAGGGTTGACCTGAACTGCGTCAGCGCCATGTATAAGTATGATGCTTTTTCGCCTGAATGGCAACGAGAGAAGCTAACGAAGCTAATCTTAGAGCGGGTACCGAAAAACCGCATGTTGCGCTCGAGAACATCACAGTAACCATCCAGCCCGGACAAACGGTCGGGCTGATCGGCCGAACTGGAAGGTAGGAGCACCAGTCTACTTGATATATTTTCTATAATTTTGAAATGAAACATCTAACAACGTTTTACAGCGGCAAAACCTCTCTGCTGCTAGCCTTGCTTCACTTACTAGAGTATACCGGCAGCATCCATATAGATGGCCGAGAACTTCGAACTATCCCTCGCAACTTACTGAGAAATCGCATCACCACCATTACGCAAAGTGGAGTCGAGTTTGGGGCATCCGTTCGGTTCAATATGGATCCTCTCGAGTTTTCGTCGCGTCCGGGAAACTTCCCGACAGATGACACGTTGGCTGGGATCTTGCGACGAGTTGGGCTCTGGGACCACGTACTGAGGCACGGTGGCCTTGGAGCTGAAATGCGCGCCATGAAGTTCTCAGTCGGACAAAAGCAGCTGTTTCAACTTGCACGCGCCATGCTGCATAGGCAGATTACGAGATCAAAGCTCGTTTTGATAGACGAGGGAACCGCGAGCATGGATGAAGATACCGAGGGACGCATGTTCCACCTGATGAGAGAGGCGTTTGCAGGGTGTACGAGGATTATAATTAGTCACCGCGAAGCTGTGCTTGCGGATGCAGATTTGGTACTAAGCCTGGATGATGGCAGAGGGGAAGTATATCGGCCACAGTAACACTCGACCAGTATTGAAAAACGGCGATTTGTATTCACAGCATAGCTACGGACATAGATGTACATATTATGAAACAGATCCTTCTGTGAAAAATGTCTCAGTTGGCACTCGGCACTTTTTTGACTGCCGAGACAGTAACGAACCACAGGCAGGGCTGGCTGGCTGTGATGCGCGTCCAAGGTGACGGCATTTATCTTACCGTATAAGTAATTCAGGTCTTAGTCAAGCTCAGCTAACTGTAGGCCCTTTGACTTATGTAAGCCTTCCATCTGCTGACTTTCTCAAAGTATGTCAAGAGGGCTCGGCCCGTGTTGCAGCGAGCGCCCGCCTGTGAGGGTCAAGTAGGAGAGGGAGTATGGTATAAGTACTCGGGCTAAAGTTCTTTTCTGACAGGGTCTTTGAGAAGTTTATAATCAGAACTGTTATAGGATCCAGAAACTCGATGGAAAAAAATTCTCTGACATCCCTTACAGGCATCGCAATTTTGAGATGACTGGAAGACTGACCCGGGGGGACGTCAGCAAAACGTCCTCGCTGTCCCGTAGGTAGTGACTCCACCAGCTGCAAACAACAGCCTCGTGCTACATTCTCACTGTCATTGCCAAAGCAGCAAGACCTGGACCGCTGTCTCCGCTGAACAACATCTCCCGATTTCTACTGTCTTTTGCTACAAACAATGGCCTCAGACGGCAACCGATCCGACGAGCAGCGACCGCTGCTCCTCGACGACGGCGGCGCCTCGGGTGTTGGTAGCGAGGCGGCCCTGCCCAAGACAACGACGACGACAACCCAGCCAACGGCGGCGGCGGCGTCGTCGTCATCGTCGCGCCGCGGGCTCATCGTCTCGTCGCTGCTCATCCTGCTCGCGTCCAACCTGACGGCGATCCTCGTGGACACGGCGAGCAACCAGCTGATTGAGGGTGCGGCGTGCAAGCAGCTGCATCCCGAAGTGACGGACTGGTACAAGGACCCCGTGTGCAAGGAGAGCCTCGACGTTCAGGACCGTCTGGCCCTGATTGCGGGATGGGAGTACTCGTGGTCGCTGGTGCCGGGCCTGCTGCTGGCGATTCCTTATGGCGTCTTTATGGATCGGTACGGGCCGCGGGCGATGCTGATTCTCGTCGCGCTCGGTGGCGTCATTACGCAGACGCTTTACCTGGTCGTCAGTGAGTATTCTCCTTGTTGCTGGTGTATGTGTTGTGATTTCACCGTACTGATTCAGTGTGGTTGTGTGATGAAAGCCCAGTACCCGGAGCTCTTTGATTTACGCGTGCTTTGGGGTTGTGTGTTTATCGGCTCAGTCGTCGGTGGCGGCAACATCGGTTGGCAAGCCGTCGTTTACACCGTTTGCAACATGATTGCGTCAAAAGACAACAGGTGTGCATTTTCCACCGAAGCAATTGTATAGGCAGTCATTTCTAACTTTTTGCCGTCACAGGGCCGAGATCCTCTTCTACGTGTCTTCAATCACCACATTAAACATGTTATTTGGAGGATTTCTTGTCTACTGGGCAATGAATATCGGGCCCGTATTCGCACAGTCACTCGGCTGTGTCATTTTTGTAGTAGAACTTGCGTTGTCTTTTACGCTGCCTGGCGGGTTGGCCTCGGGCGAACCCGTGACGCAGACAGACAGTAACGCTTCTGCCTGGCAAGCAATCGTTCACGGCCTAAGCGGAACCAAAGAAGGTGTCATGGGCTTTGGCAAGCTCTTTAGCCGGAATCGCCAGCTGGGGCTTTTATTGATAAGCCTTGTGATTTCCACCATTGGCATTAGACAGTCGGGCATTCGACAGCAATATGCGACTCACAGATATGGCTGGTCTTGGGCAAAGGTAAATTGCGCTAATTTTATGCATTACATCCTCTTGAGGAATTATAACACTAACTGCTTTATCTTACTCAGGCCGGTTTAATGGTCTCCGTGACCTCTACTACAACGCTTATTGTTATGGTTCTCCTTGTCCCATTTGCGAGTCGGCACCTACTAAAGACTCGGTCCGCCATGGGAAAGGATCTCGTCATCGCCCGTGCTGGCATCCTTTCACTCGCCTTTGGCAGTCTTTTCGTGGGTTTGGCCAGGACATCAGAGCTGTTCATCGCCGCACTCGTCTTCTACATGACCGAGAGCTGCTACATGCCAGCGATTATCAGCACCATTGCCGCCATGGCGGGCGTTGATAATATCCAAGCGGACCGCACTGGCTCTCTCTACATGGCGGTCGTGTTCATGAACAATGTGGGTGCCATCGTCGCCGGGCCACTTATTTCTTCGCTCCTTCGTGTTGGCATGAGTCTGGGGGGTGACTGGGTCGGTCTGCCATTCTTTGCCGAGGCAGCCATACAGATTATTACCATCTGTATTGTCTTTAGTATCAGAGAGAGCCACTACAAGCGTCTTCAATCACCAGAAGAGGGGCAAGACTCGACGTCTGCTGCATCAGCTTAACTTGATAGCAGCAGCGAGTCTGGGGCAACCCAGTTGGGGCTGACCAGTTGGGAACCTATTGTCTCTTGCTAATACGAGGCATCGTACTAGCCAGAGATGAAATGGAGGGTTGCAAAATGATTCCCCTTGGCTAGATGCATATTTTTGCGTCTTGAAATATTGATCATGCGATATCTTGTGTAGCTTCTCGGCCTCGACAGAGTCGGGTAGATGCAGCGGTCAAACCGGCGTGAGACGGGCCGTGCCAGCAGCGCGTGAGCAGTTATTATTGGAGCTGTGATCAGACAACTCGATAATTGTGCCCAGGGGAGGAAGTTGGAGAGGTCTTTGATGTCTTGGCAAGCTGCTTGAGGAAGTTGATGTTGCCGTGTTAATTTGGGACGGTCAAGGCTGTGCGTGATGGCTGTGCGGGTGGTAACTATCAGATGCGCTCTAGGCGGATGCGCTGCAACATTACAGGGCCACTGTACTGCCGTCACTGCACGGCCAGCACGATACACAGATTAGGTTCGGCAGCTTGGCGGCATGTGTACAGTTCCATTTGAATCAATTGGCTGTGCATATTAAAAAGTGCATGGAAATCGATCAGATGATATAGTCCCTTTTTTTTGAACATTCCTCAACAGTGCGCAAGACCTGTTAGTTAGCAGAGACCTCTCTGGAATGGGTGTGTGAGGTGGGGTGGTTGGCACCAACACGGGCGGGTTGCTTGTTCCCCGAACTCGTTCCTGGTGCGGGGACAGAGCTAGCTTCGGGTGGTTCACGAGGGATCCACAGGGAGGAGCAGCGGAGGGTAGGGCTAGGTACCTACATGATACCTACAGCACCGACTCACAGCGGCAGATGAATATTGGCGCCGCCATCCCTTGCTGCCACCCGTTATTACACCATTACACCCGCTACTACCAGAGACTGTTAAACACGCCTGTCGGCCTAGGTCTATTTTGCCCACAGGTGGCCATTGACCTGCTGCCGGGCTGGCTTGTTCCTATCCCTGGCACAAGGGAGGCCCCATGATCCCCGCTAATCCCCGCTACACCCCCGCAGTATCTATGGTACTTAGTAGGTACCCGGGTAGGTGGTAGGTAGGTACCTAATCCGTACCTACCTACCTCTCAAGAGTCAACTCACTCAACCACTCGTGCCACTGTGCTCCCCTTCCCGACAAATGGCACGACTCCTTGTCTGCTGACAACCTTGAGCATTTATGCAACTGCAACCCAACATCAAGTGACTCTCGAATTCACTTCTCAACGTTTTAAGCTTGTTTTCTGAAAGAGGAAGGTTGTGTCTGTGTAGTCAACTGTCAACATCCTTCTCCAGGCAACAAACCGTCTTTCGACTATAAATGCAATCCCTCGGTGCGCCGTTTGCAACATCCGATACGGCTTGGAACAAACAAATTCGTTTGTATTCGCAGACATCTGATTTCATCACAACGACTTCAAGTATTAATCACCCTTTGCCGCGTCGCTTCTTCCAGCGCACGGCCATGACGGAAGCGCACCTTTTTCCGGGTGCTGTTCCAGATTGGAGCACCCAAAAGGTCATTCATCGCAACACCCTTTACCCCAGAAGCCATTTCTACTTGTATGACAAGGAAGAAAATGCCTTGACCCGAGACATCAACAAGGCCAAAGTTCAATGTCTCTCCGGTACTTGGAAATTTGCAGTCTCCAAGTCCCCGTTTGAAGGACCTCGCCACTTCTATCGCAAGCACTTTGACACTTACGCCTTCTCCGACGTTAGTGTCCCCGGCCACTGGCAGCTCCAGGGCCATGGGAAGGGTCCTCACTACACCAACTTTGACTATCCTTGGCCCTGTGATCCCCCCAATATTCCGTACGAGGATAATGAATGCGGTCGCTACGTGACACGCTTCCATGTAGGAGACCACTTTGACGGACACCAGCTCCGTCTACGTTTCGAGGGCGTTGACTCTGCATTTACCGTCTGGGTCAATGGCGAAGAGGTTGGCTATTCGCAGGGCGCGCGAAACCCCAGCGAGTTTGACGTGACCAAACTCATTGAGCTGGGTCGCGAGAACGTCCTTGCTGTCGAGGTATATCAGCGGAGTGACGGAAGCTACATCGAGGACCAAGACGAATGGTGGCTGAGCGGAATTTTTCGTGACGTCTACCTTCATGCTTTCCCCAAGATACATCCTACCGATTTCTTTGTCACCACCGACTTGGACGACAAGTTCAAAGATGCCACACTCAATGTCAAGGTCGACACGAGCGCATCATCGCGCGTCGAGCTGAAGCTCCTCGATCACACTGGTCACTGCATCATCTCAGACACCAAGGTTGTCGATACCTCTTACAAATTTTCTTTGGCCGTCGCGAATCCCAACAAGTGGACTGCGGAAACGCCGTATCTGTACACCCTTGTTCTCAATTTCCTCGACGGACAAGGCTGCAGTCTGGCCCAGAAAGTTGGATTCAGAGTCGCTGGCTTGATTGATGGCATTTTCTGTGTCAACGGCAAGCCAATCAAGTTCCGTGGCACAAATAGACATGAACATCACCCTGACCATGGCCGAGCGGTCCCATACGAATTCATGCGACGAGACTTGCTCACGATGAAGCGCCATAACCTTAATGCCGTCCGCACATCTCATCAGATCAATGACCCCAGACTCTACGACGTCGCCGACGAGCTGGGTCTCTGGATTCTCAACGAGGCTGATCTTGAATGCCACGGCATGTTTCGCCTCAAGGACAACGCTCTGTCTGACAATCCAGAGTGGACCGAAGCCTATGTCGACCGTGCCAGACAGATGGTGTGCCGCGATAAAAATCACCCATCTGTCATAATATGGTCCTTGGGCAATGAATCCTTTTATGGAAGAAACCACCAAGCCATGTACGACTACATCAAGAGTGTCGATGTCACACGTCTTGTCCACTACGAGGGTGACCAGCAGGCCAAGACGGTCGACATTTATAGCCGCATGTACTCCGGGGTCTCGTGGATTGAAGAATTCGCCAAGGAGCGTGATTGGGTCAAGCCGCTCGTCATTTGTGAGTTTTTGCACGCCATGGGCAACTCGTGCGGAAACGCCAAAGAGTATGTCGATGCCTTTTACAAGCATCCCCGTGTCATGGGTGGCTTTGTATGGGAATGGTGCAACCATGTACGTTACAGATTGACTCGCCTTTTTGTAAGTCATTTGCTGACAGCTTCTAGGGTCTGCGCACTAGAAGCAAGGATGGAGAGGAGTACATGGGTTATGGAGGTGACTTTGGTGACGAACCAAACGATAGCAACTATGTCATGGACGGCATGATATGGTCAGATCATATTCGTGGCCCTAATTTGATCGAGTACGCCAAGGCC
The DNA here is from genome assembly GCA_030782485.1 of Beauveria brongniartii. NCBI lineage: Eukaryota > Fungi > Ascomycota > Sordariomycetes > Hypocreales > Cordycipitaceae > Beauveria > Beauveria brongniartii. Next base: position 69,989 of record JARJPP010000261.1, read on the forward strand.
ATTGAGCCTGTACAGACCATCTCGGTAGAGGGGAATGTGCTCACAGTCATCAATCGTTACGACTTGATTGGCCTCGACCACGTCGAGGCGACTTGGGAAATCAGAGCAGACGGCGTCAAGAACGTTGCGAGCGGCGACATTACAATTCCTACCAGTATGACATATTTTTGAATCGTCTTCGGTCCAGACTAACAGGACGTGTAGGTGTCAAACCCCACAGTGAAGCCAAAGTCACCCTCGAGGGGTACAGTTCCGACATGGTCAAAAAGCTGGGCGGCGAGTCCTACCTTTATATCTCGTTCAAGCTTCGAGAGGATACAAGCTGGGCAAATGCCGGACACCAGGTGGCATTTGGCGAGATTCAACTTTCCAAGCCTGTTGCCCTTTCGGACTCACTGCCCATGCAGCTTACCAGCGCCAAAGCGCATGTTCGCAAAACGTCTGACACGGCGCTCGAGATCTCCTCGGCATCCGGTAACTCCAAATGGAGCTTTAACCTCATCCGTGGCGAGCTCAACGGCTGGACCAGGTCGAGCCAGCCGGGCCTTAACCTGCTTTCAGAAGGCTTCACCATGGACTTTTACAGAGCCCAGACTGACAACGACAGCCGTGGTCATGGTAGGAAGTGGAAAGATAGTCGTCTTCACCAAACAGGCATGCATGTGCGCCAGGTGAAGTGGATGTCCATCTCTGGCGGAGTGCAGATTGAGGTGACTGCCAGAATTGCGCCACCTGTGCTCGCTTGGGGCGTCGATACTGTCTTGACGTACACGTTCCGCGGCGACTCCATTCACGTGCACGTGCACGGCAAGGCACAAGGAAACGATCTCCCCGACACGTTTGCCCGATACGGCATCTCAGCGGGCATCAAGGGCATCACCAATGTGACTTGGTGGGGACGCGGCCCGGGCGAGTCGTACCGAGACAAGAAGCTGTCGCAGTCGATTGGCAACTGGGCGTCGACCGTAGACAACTTGTTTGTGGACTATGAATATCCACAGGATGGCGGCAATCGCACCGACGTCCGGCAGGTCGAGTTCCACGGGGAAAACGGCCGGATCATCCGGGCCAACTTTGGCGCACAGGACGGCGCCAGCTTCAATGCAGTGCACTATTCCACAATGGACATTGAGGCGGCTCACCATCCGTACCAGCTGCGCAGCAAGAAGAGGCATGATAGCGTGGTGAAGCTGGACTGGCTGCACCACGGTCTTGGTGGTGCGTCGTGTGGTCCTTGGACGCTGCCGCAGTACTGCCTGTACACGAATCGAGAATTCGACTTTGAGGTGTTGCTCGATTGAGGGGCGACTGTGAGGTTGCATGGAAACGATTGGAAACTTTGTTTAGCCAGATTTTCTAGGATACTTATTAATGCCACCCGCGTGGTGCTGATTCGGTCGCGATAACGTGCTGAGCACGCAAGGACGCCGTGTTACAGTAGTCTTGCAGGGGAGCGTGCATGCGCGTGTCGTTTTCCCCTTGCCGAGTGCATTCCGTACGCCGCCACACATACAACTGGCAGGCTCTCACCGATCTTTCTTAGCTGGGTGCTACGTAGGCTTGCAGCAGGGAGTGCATGACTTCTGCAGGGTCCCGATGTCTTACCTATAACTCGAGGATGAGCAGCTACGGGTGGTTGCTTTTGGTGTCGAATCAGACTATATAAAGCACTGACATTTCCTCGCTTCTGTCGTGCTGAATTGACTCAGTATTTGTAACTTTCTGCCCTTATTTAGAAGACGGGAATCATGGCTCCTCCTGGCATCCTTCGCAGCGACACTGAAGAGTCCACAGTGAGTGCGGCGGTCAGTATTGGCCTGTCGAATTGCAATGGCTGCGTCAAGATTGCTAGAGCAGAACAATTTCTTCAACAGAGCCTGAAGCCGGAAAAAAGTAAGTCGGAGATTTTCTTGTCATCTTTCTCCATGATCCAATCGGTCATTGTACATGTCTATGCTGTGGGTGACTCAGAGTTGAAAGTCATTGCTTTCATTCGAATGATAAAGCGAAGCCACCGCCGAGTCCCACTAAAAATCGCAATGACACAATTCCAGCACACCATCGTCGGCGGCCCATCGGCCTGCAAAGTTGCGTGGGCTCGCAAACAGACTTTAATTCTGCCATTCTACTTTTTTCCTTTGCTTCTCATTACCTTTCTTCTCTTTTTTTCCCTCATTCTAAATCACTTTTCTCCCCCTTGAGCTTGTCTGGCGGCCAAAGCATCGATTGACTATACGACCTGCCTTGATCCCCCGCGCATGCCACCTCGTCTGTCCCTGGTCCCTTGATTCTGGCCACCACACGCGATCACGCAGAGCTTCAGGCTCTCACCGCTTCACATTCTTACCATGCCGTCGCTTACGCCTGATGCAGTCGTTGCCACAGCAGCATCCCTCAGCCCCCCTCCGCCAGAGGCTGCGCCCGAGAGCAAACCGAAGCTTCTTCACAGCCTAAAGCACGGCAGCGCCATCCTCGCCCTCGCCGCGAGCCCCGAGCACGATGCCATTTACGCCGGCACGCAAGACGGCGAAATTATAACATGGTCGCTCTCGACCTTTCACCAACTTCGACACGTCCAGGCGCACAAGCGCAGCATCCTCTCGCTGTTCCTCTCCCCCGACGGCAAGCTGCTCTTCTCCAGCGCAGGCGATCCCATCATCAACGTGTGGTGCCCCAAGACCCTGCGCCACCTGTACGAGATTTACGGCACCTACGACGTCGGTGACATCTTCAGCACTGCCTATAGCACCCAGCACGATACGCTGTACGTCGGCGCGCAAAACACGTCGATCCAGTGGGTGCGGCTCAGCGACCCCAGCGCCGTCGTGGCTGCGGGCTCGCAGAAGCACCCCGACCGTCGAAACCACAGATTCTTCGACTCCAAGGCTGTTGGCGGGACGTGCACGCCGAGGCGGAACGAGGACCGGTGGGCGCTGATTCCCCGCGCCAACACGGTGCTGGAGATTGACGGCGGCTCCATTCGCAACTTTGCGCATTATGGCTATGTGTACTGCATGCTCATGGCCAAGGGCCCTACTGTGCTTGTGGATGAAGACGACGATGTTTTGATTTCTGGTGCAGGTGATGGCACCATCAAGCTCTGGGCGCTCGGCCGCGGCACACGAGAAGGACTAGACCAAGACGAGCCTGATCGCGGCACGCTCGAAGAAATCATGACCTTGGGGACGGATGACGCAGAATCTGTACTCTCTCTGACTATTGATGGTTCATTCTTGTATTCCGGAAAGCTGGATGGTGTCGTTGAGCTGTGGGATCTCGACACTGCGCAGAAACTGAGAGTCATTAAGGCGGGCGAGTCAAACATTATGGCTCTGCAAATGGCCTGCGGCTTCCTGTGGACTGGATCTACAGATGGCCATGCAAGCGTAAGTGCCGTCACACATGGTAGCACACGATGATCGACTAATTTTTATCGTCAGAAATTCAGCACCGTGCACTATGGCAAATATCAGCATCCCACGGACAAAATTACACAAAAGTACCAATGCCTCGGCCGCTGGAAAGCTCACCAAGGCAAGATCCTGGCTTCTGCCGTGGTGAAATATCGTAACGAGCAGTTTTACATAACTGGGGCCAACGATGATAACATTAGCATCTGGGAGGTTACAGGTTCAGATACCACGGTCGCGGAAACTGCAGAGGGCGGTGATGGCCCTCTACTTTCCACTTTGGTAGACTTTGTCTCTTACAAGACAGTTTCGTCCAAGCCAGAATTCGCAGAAGACTGCCGTAGAGGCGCGACGTTTCTCGGTGCTCTGTTTAAGCGCCTGGGCGGTGACGTCGAGATGCTCAGCACAGAACGCGGACACAACCCCGTTGTGTATGCCAAGTTCTCGGCCAAGCAGGAGTCAGCCAAGACGCGGAAGCGGATCCTGTTTTACGGCCATTACGACGTTGTCGCTGCCGACAATGAGACGGGCAAATGGGCAACGGATCCATTCACCGTGACGGGCATTAACGGATACATTTACGGGCGGGGTGTCAGTGACAACAAAGGTCCCGTCGTGGCGGCGCTGTATGCCGTGACTGACTTGATGCAAGCCAAGCAGCTGGAGAATGACATCGTCTTCCTCATCGAAGGCGAAGAAGAATATGGGTCGCGAGGTTTCAGAGAAGCCGTCCGACAAAACAAGGATCGCATTGGCCATATTGACTATGTTCTCCTCGCCAACAGTTACTGGTTGGATGATGAGGTGCCCTGCCTCACCTACGGCCTCCGTGGCGTTCTGCATGCCACTGTCTGCGTCGATTCGCCGCGACCTGATACGCATTCTGGAGTCGATGGATCGTTCATGATGAATGAACCGCTCTCGGACTTGACTGGCATCATTTCCAAGCTCAAGGGCGCTGGCAACAGAGTACAAATGCGAGGGTTCTACAGCGGAATTCCAGCCCTGACGCCCGCAGAGGAAGCGCGCTACGACGATATTGTGTCCATTCTGAAGCGTGGCCGCTCGGACAACATCTCGGAAGAAACGCTCAAGCGGTCGTTGATGGCGCGATGGCGCGAGCCCAACCTCACTGTTCACAGCTACAAGGTGTCTGGCCCCGACGGCAGCCTCGTCAGCAGCCACGCCAACTCGCACATTAGCCTGCGTCTCGTGCCCGGTCAAGAGGTCAACGACGTGGCCGAGGAGCTGACGCAGTTTTTGCAGCAGCAGTTTGCCACGCTCGAGTCGCAGAACCAGCTGAGCATCAGCATCGACAACAAGGCCGAGCCGTGGCTCGGCGACACCACCAACAACATCTTTCGCATCCTCGAGCAGGCCATCATCGAAGCGTGGCCCGACTCGTTTGACACGGACAGCCCAGGCAAGAGTCAGCCCGGTTCCAAAAACAAGGCATCCAAGCCGCGCGGGCCCCTCTATATCAGAGAAGGGGGTTCTATTCCCGCTATTCGGTTCTTGGAAAAGGAGTTCAAGGCGCCGGCCGCGCACCTTCCCTGCGGCCGGGCGAGCGACTCAGCGCACTTGAGCAATGAGCGCATGAGCGTGGTCAATTTGATAAAGGCGCGAGAGATAATGGGCAAGGTCTTTCGCCGTTTGTAAACGTTGGAGAAAATTGTACAACTAGAGCGCATGATACCCAAGTTGACAGAGGTGGTAACTGCAATAGAATAGGAAAGCAGATAAAGTGTATCAATATACAAGCATTGCACAGAGAGAATTGTTCCGTTCTGTTCTCGCCCTGCCGGTGGTGTCATTGCTTGGGTGGGGATCGACCAACACTAAACACTCTACGCGTCTTGTGCCCCGCGACGCGTCTCCCAAATTCACGCTCTGCATCCAACACCACACGAAGCAGATATACCTCCTCCAAAATGACGCAAACAAAGCCTCATGAAGAGGACCAATATCTCAATCTCGTACGCGAGATCTTACAAGACGGCGAACACAGACCAGACCGGTAAAAGCGCCTCAACCCCGCGCCCCCAACACCACCAGCGACCCTGGCCTCCCCCCCTAAGCTAACCCAAATTTCTTCCCTTTCCAGCACCGGCACCGGCACTCTCTCGATATTTGCCCCCCATCCGCTCAAATTCCTGCTGAGCGCGCCCGACGGCACGCCCGTCCTGCCGCTCCTCACGACGAAGCGCGTGTTTCTGCGCGCCGTGGTCGCGGAGCTGCTGTGGTTCGTGGCCGGCAGCACGTCGTCGCTGCCGCTCAGCGCCGCCGGCGTCAAGATCTGGGACGGCAACGGCTCGCGCGCGTTCCTCGACGCCGCGGGCCTCGGGCACCGCGCCGTCGGCGACCTCGGCCCCGTGTACGGCTTCCAGTGGCGGCATTTCGGCGCGGAATACAAGGACGCGGACACGGATTACACGGGCCAGGGCGTCGACCAGCTCGCAGATGTGGTCAAGAAGCTGCGCACGACGCCGTACGATCGCCGCATTATCCTGTCGGCGTGGAATCCGCGAGATTTGCCGCTGATGGCGCTGCCGCCGTGCCACATGTTTGCGCAGTTTTACGTGTCGTTTCCGCGGGGTGCGGCGGCCGCGACGGGTGAAGAGGAACAAGGAAAGGAGGAGGAAGTGAAGAGTCGAGGCCACCTACACTGCCAGCTGTACCAGCGCTCCTGCGACATGGGCCTCGGCGTGCCGTTCAACATTGCCAGCTACGCGCTGCTGACGCACATGCTCGCGCACGTGTGCAACCTGGTGCCCGGCTCGCTGACGCACGTCATGGGCGACGCGCACGTCTACAAGGACCACGTCGAGGCGCTCCAGGTGCAGCTCGAGCGCGCGCCGCGCGCGTTTCCGACGCTGGAGATTTTGCGGGAAAAGGGCGGGAGCATTGACGGCTGGAAGGCCGAGGACTTTGTTGTCAAGGACTACGACCCGCACAAGACGATTGCGATGAAGATGTCTGTCTAGAAAGCGAGTAGGTTGGGTAGTGAGAAAGAAAGCTGGATCAAGGGTCATGTATGAGTTACTATATGGGCATTTACGGCACCCCTATCAACTGGAGGTGTATCATGCAAACGAATCATTTAGAGTTAGCAAATGCATTTTCATGTTACCATTCTACTTTTGTTATTGCGGAAACCCAGTCATCAAGACCACCTCACACTTTTTCCGCCTGTCGCTTGGTCAAGACTGACAGGCTTGACTGAAGCCATAGTTATCTAGACTCGCGATGGGCTTTTCGGCTGGACAAGAATCCCCGCTGCTGCATGATCTAGGTCCATGTACACAATACATTGATTCAGAATGTGTTGGCCCGCCATAGCGCGGCCAGCAGCATAGAAGCCGGGATGCTGTCTCTTTTCGAAGAAAGTTTCTGTCAGGCATTGTGAATCCTTGCGAAGCCGTGTTAATAATGCACAACTACTATTCGAGTCGCAATGCCGCAATGCCGCAATGGGGAGAGTGCAGGTTGTAACGTGGTTAGAGAGAGACGAGACAGTTAATGAATTGTTTGGTCGCGCAATCGAGAGTTGTGATCAAGGCGAGATCGCTTCTCGGCCAACTACATGATATCAGAGATAGGGAGCGCCCGGTCGTGGGATCAAAGGATTGCCTGCAGGTAAATGGGTGAAATTCAGACAAGGCAGCAATTTCTGGCAATTCGTCCACCTCAATCAAAGGAAGATAAGACGCCAAATGGAGATGAGTGCGACGATGCCGACGATTGGTCATGTTGGGCATCGTTGCCGCGCCTGAAAACTAGCTTCCAATTTGCTACAATACATGGTGAATATTGTCGTCTCGTCAACCACAGGGGATCAAAAAAGATTGGCAATTAAAACTCAAATGGGTATGATTATCCAGCAATAGCTGCATATACGTAACTATAGATACATCAACATCATCCTCCGTAAATCCAAACAACCTTCGTCTCCATTATGTATACTTTTAGTTATTGTGCTCCAAATCGGCAGCTTTGCCCAGACCAGGCTGGGTTTGGCCGATATACTCCGACTTCTTGAGCATGTTCCACTTATCTTCTTCGGAGTCGAGATGGCGGAAGCAGAACCAGAATGCAATGCCTCCAACAACGGCAATGACAGAGATGACGGTGTAGTTCCAGACCAGAAGAGGGTCGCCGGATAGAGGTGTGAAAGCTTGGCCAATGGCAGCAGAGACAGCACTCATGAAGAGGTTGACACTCATGACCAACGACTTCATGTTTTCGGGGGCCTTGGAGAAAGCATACTCGTACGAAGTCACATTGGTGAGAAGCTCAGCAATACCGATAAGGATGTAGGGAAGACACTGAGCCCAGACATTAATGTCAGCGGGAGGGCAGTTGATTTCCTCTCCTGCGTCATTCGTGGTGGTGCCGTTGGCGCGCCAGCCACAGGGACTCTTCTGGTAGATGTAGTACTGCATGACAGCGGAGGCAATCATGGAAAGGGTGGCCATGAAAAACCCGGCAGTCATTCTCTTGATGGGGGTGAAGGGAATTCCTATGCGGCGGAGGAAAGGGTAAAGGCCATGATCAAAGATGGGAATCATGACGACAATAGAAATTGGGTTCAGGTTCTGGATGATGTCGTTGGGCACTCCGTGCAGCTTCATGGTGCTGGCCTGAGTGGTCAGGTTACCGGTCATCTGGTTGTAAGCAAGGAAGAAGACAGGCAGGAAGAGGAAGACCTTGCAAGCCATCAATCCACGGCGGACCTCGTCAACCCAGGCATCGTCATAGGTCATCCAAGACGGGCGGTCGCTGATGGCAACCTTGGATGGGCGGGCAACATCCCAGTCAAACTTGAAGAGGGAGGGAGACCTCTTGCGGACATAGAACCACATCTTGAGAAACTTTTCCAGCAGAGATCCAGTGGGCGGTGTGAGCTTGTAGTTCTTCTTCTGCGACCAAAGAACAAAGGGGGCAATAAGGAAGAGAGCGGTGGGAATGAGGAAAGCGAGCCAGAAGCCGACATATTTCTCAACGTAGACCATGCCAATCTGGCCAGTGAGGGAGCCAATGTTGATGCAGAGGTAAAAATAGAGAAAGATGCGAGTGTTGGTAATGGCAGGATCGACAATGACGAGTTCGCCCTTGCGCTCTTCAACGCGCATGCGCACATCCTCGTTTTGCTCGGCCAGAAGAGGGGAGACATTGGCCTTGAAGAAGCCCGTGCCAACGCAGAGGCAGAGGAGACCGAGAATGAAGGCGGCAAAGGAGGAGTCACGGTGAACAATGACACCGGGAGCAGAGGCGGCGACAAGGACGACGTGAGCAATGGTGGAAATTCCAATGGCCAGATGCAATGTCCAGAAACGGCCCATGCGGGCATCAGCAATCCAGGCACTGTGAAGGGGCTTGTTAGCACGAATGCATGGAACCTTGTTCAGTACCGAGAAAGGAAGAAAACATACCCAAGAAGAGGCATAATGTAGGCAAAGAACATGTTGAATAAACTCAGACCTTGGGCAGCCTTGGGGCCCATGCCGAGAGCGCCAGCCTGTGGGTGAGGGTCGCTCGCTAGAGGAGCACCGGTTGTAGAGCCATTGGGCAGCTTGTGGTTGACAAAGTTGGTGTAGAGGACAGCGGATCCGTAGTAGGAGAAACGCTCGCACAATTCGACAAAGGCAATTGTCCACATAGCCCACTTGATCTTGCCAGAGACACGGCGCAGAGTGCGCTGCTGCTCTGGCGTTGGCTTGTCGGGCCAGTCGTTGTTATCCGTGTTGATGCTTTGCTGATCAACGGCAAAGTCGTTCTGGTGCTTCTCGATAGCAAAGTCCTCCTGGCGCTTCTCGCCGTCAATGTTGTGAATACCGTGGTTTTCGGCATCTACAAGACCGGCGCGCGCAATGGCGTCATTGTCGAGGTTGACGGCAGATGTCATTTTCAAGTGCCCTCAGAGCGCCGAGGTTATCTTGCTCGGTGTGAATCGAAGCTGGCTTGCTTTATAGCAAGTACAAGCTGTGTTCTGAGAAAGAAAGGGGATCGAATAAAGCTTTCACACCAACGAGGGGAGAAGTAAGGAATCACAAGATGGGCGCTGGACGTCTTCTAAATAGATTACGACACGCCATGCACTTACATGGCCGCTTCGGCTAGTCCCCGTGTTGGGTGGACATGATAAGCACTCTGGGGTTCAGCACTAGGTCTGGGGCGGCAGCAGCAGGTGAAGAGCGAACTAGTAGTCTAGGAGAGTCAAGTCGTGTGAGAGCCAAGGCTGAAGCGGCGGAGGGCATGCCTATTCGAGACTGGCGGCAGTGGTGGCTGAACAAAAGAACCTGGAGAGAAGCCGAAGAAGGCTTCAAGTAAGACCAGGAGGGCCTAGAGCTATGGGGATGCCGAGAATTTGAAGCGGGTCGTTTGAATTCATTAGCAGATTTGCAACATATCTCCTCCGTATGCTGCTATGCTTGTGGAGGAGGAGAAGGTGTGCATTTGAGCGACGCTAGTCTTTGCTAGCTTGGATGTGATGGTGGTTGGGGGGTGTGGTTGGTGGCGTTGGCTGGTGGCGTATAAATTTTTTTTTAATTTTTTTTGCGTCCTTGTTCTGGCTTGTGTTCTAAAGTTGTAGTTATTTTCGTGGTGTGATGAGAAGAATGTCTTGATAACAATAAGCGTGCGGATGATGATCTTTGTCGGTCAACATCTCGAAAGGTGATGATGGCAAAGAGGAGAGGAGAGGAGGCACGCACGAGGCAACCAGCCAGGCGAGGCGAACCAGATAGTGCGGGGCCCAACAGCGGGCAAAGATAGCAAAGACAGGCCATCTGGAGCCTTCAGGGGCCAACTGGGGCGAGCCAGAGCGCTGCATTACCACTGAAGCGGCAACCTTATTTCAGTGTTTATCACTGAGACAGTGCCAGGTAGAAATAAAGAGGCCAAGCCAACGGTTGCAGCGTTACAGTGCTAGAACAAACCCCACCACTCAGCGTTAGCAATGTTGCACCCGCACAAACAAACTTCTGCAACATAGTAACATTGCCATGATTCATCAGGGAGCTGCATCCTGCTTGGCCTGATTGACCGACTGACTCTTTGTCTCTCGCTCAGCTACAGCATCTTCCTAGTCTTTCAGCTACTCAGTTTACCACAACCTACTTCGTCGTAGGCGAATAGGAGATGACAGCGTCGTGATGGCCTAAATACTCACTCTATCTGACAAGGTATCACCTTTCTCATCTTCCAGCACCATCTACTACAAAAGTACTTGCCTCTCTCGTTGTAGTTATTATTAGCTAACAAAGTGGCCAGCCTGTTACCTAACTAACTGCTCAGCCTGATCTGGGCTCGACACCACACTACGGGTCACCACCACATGTTCCGCGCGAGCTAGCCAAACACACAGCCTGCATTGCAATTCCACAATCCCCAGACCCACGCCAGCAACGCCATCTGGCTCGCATCTCGTGTCAGGGCACAAGAACTTAGTGGTGGATTGCCCGAAAGCCACAGCGAGCGTGAGCGCCAAACACTCGAGTCTACGGTGGCGGCACTGAGGCCGGCTTTGCCCAATGCGGTGAAGCGCTTCGTTGGTCGAGTTGCCACTGGCACTTTTTTACTTCTTCCGGCAGCCACTGGCAAGTGGAAACAGCTAATTTTTTGGGGGCGGATGAACATCGATTCTCTTGGTCAACGGCACCATGTGAGCCCAGAAGAGAAGCAGGTCAAGCCCGCCTCACACCTGCTGAAAGCAGTTTCTCCTCGGTTAAATGCATGTTCATATGGGCAGCAGATACCGCTTCGCCAGGATCCCACATGCCCACAGCTGCTCACGAGGAGACGTCTCTCCCCCACGGATCTCGACACTTGCTTCGACTATTACACCCCCACACGACGACTCTCATTCCGACGGTGGTGTCTCGTGCCGCGAATAAGCTGGCACAGGACGCTAAAAAGATGCGTACCCACTCACGTATGGTCTAAACGCCAAGCTAAAAAGCCAAAATGCAGGGCTGGGCCGCTGGTTGGCTAGCTGCTCATAACCTTCGCCAGCGTTTCCTGCAGTCGCAGCAACGGACGTTCCGCGGTTACACACACCTACCGTCTGCTCATTTCTTTCGTACGAGAAGTGTTGTTGGTCGCAGAAAGCCGCTGCATATGAGGTAATCTATGACTGTCGTTTATGTGGGATCCTCCTCGCACGCCATACCCGCAGCCAGTTTACGGGGCATAGGAACCATGAGAAAAACGAGAGATAAGCCCATTCCAAGATACTCGCAATGCCCATGAGACCAAATCTACCCCGTACTTGATTCGCCACTTTGACGGTCCTTTTGCCAGGGTTGTGGCGTGATGGTTACATGGCGCATCGCATTTCTCGTCCGTGTTCACTCAGGTAGTTATTTAACCTTAGTTATACAGCGTGGCAGGCACTCAGGCATCACCCACCAAGCGCCATGTTGGCCCATTTCAGCCGCCAAAGACGAGTTCGTCCCTTGTTCGTTCCACGAGCGGATCCTGGCGTTACGGATTTCGGGCTCGGCAACATTTGCTATTCTGGCCGAATGCAGCACAGCCAAGGCCCAAGACCGGCCACCCGTCGCGGCATCTCGTGGCAATTTGCGACGTCTGCCGACTTGTGATATGTTGCATTGGCCATGTCAGACTTCATGGGCCCCGTACATAGCCAGCAGCTTGGCATGCGCCATCATTGCCCAGGCCAAAGAAAACCAACGACGACCGCACTGCGTGCAGTCAGCAACGGATATCACTCTCGGGGCAAGCATCCGGATCACGAAGTCTTGCTGCATTAATGGCCGCCGTTGTACTTTCTAGCCTCATTACCACTACATTCAGCTGAGGCGAGGCGGGGAGAAAATGTAACGAGCGGGGGGCACAGCGGTTGCACACATGTGAGTTAGTCGAGTGACATGCCAATGATTAATGCTGGGGGACGAAGGAATAATTCCCCATCAGCCAGAAGGGGGTTCCGCACGATTTCGTGTGCCATATTTTCATTACTCAATGGTTTTCACTAAAAGCCGCAGTTCAATCTATTCTGAGCTCTCCCAGCTCCGGGGGCCCATGGGGGAGCCCCTGCGACAGCTTCACCAAGTTTACTAGCCTGTTCGCCTCCACGATCTCAACTGTCTGCCCCTCCTTTAGACTGGCTTCATTGATTAACTCTTTCCTTGGTAGCTAGCATTCTTTTTCCCGCCCTCCACGAAGAAACCGGGCAGCGGCGGGTAGAGGCGGTCTTTGCTAGCCTCAGCTGGTCGCACCATTATGCGCCACCACTTGTACGTTCGCCGTCCGTTGCAAGGATCACCTTTGATTTCCCTTGATTGCAAGATCAACGGCGCTCACGCCTTGCCACAAAGAAACTTTGTGTATCAGCTATCAGAAAAGAGCACGGGTAAAGTACCCAGCCAACCAGCTTAGACGCATCACTGTTCATCTCGCTCACGCCAAGCAAATTAGTCGCCGTCGCCAGATATAGTGCCTCCAGGAAATTCCGAGCAGCATCATATGGGGAATTGGTGGTGATTTGCTCTGAATCACCTTGGACCCCACTGTAGTCCCAGTTCCCGATAACATGCATGGCGTTGGGCCTGAGTGCCACAGGTTGTGACAATACGTAAGTACCTGCTTGCGATTCCGGCTTGCCCAATGCTCGAAGGAACGAAGGAAGCTATTTTTGCGCCACTCGTAGCCTGGGATCGCGCATCTGGTCAATTACCCACGTTTTTCTAGTCTCCGCCTCGAGAAATTGTCAAAGTTATCCCCGCTATCGAATAGCAACCCAGTGCAGCCCGAAGTTGCAAGCCACGTTTTGCTAGCATCATTTTATTTTGCTACTGAAGCAGAGAAAGCATACGGTGCACCATTGATACCCACTTTTGCAATGTTACGTTTTAGCACTTACGCACTTAAATTCGTGATATACTTAAACTACAGATATTTATAGCCACCGCCCTACCTTAACAGCTAGCGCGTTAAAATAATAAATATAAGAATTAATTAATTCTCTTTAATACTCTATATCTTATTATATATTTTTTTTATCTTATATTATCTATATAGCGGGCGCTAAGGGCGCTAGCTTATAGCGGCCCTATTTCACTAGTTACTACGCTATAGTATTAATTAATAATTATAGTAGCTAGGTAAAGGCTAGTAACACATAAGGTACTAGCGTAGGCGTCACTATAAGGCACTATATAATACTAAAATATAATAACTTTATATATCTATTTCTTTATAAGTAAATATATAAAATAAGAGTTCTATATACTAAATAATAGATTAATTAATTATTTATTTATATATATAAAAAGGTCTTTAATTATATCTTTATTTATAGAGGAATAGGTGTATAAAGATACTATGTTTTAGTATTATATAGCGTGCTATAGTGCCTATATATTACTAGGCTTTACCTATATATAGTATTAGTGTAGGCGTTACTATAAGGTATTATATAATACTAAAATATAATAACTTTATATACCTATTTTTTTATAACTAAATATATAAAATAAGAGTTTTATATATTAAATAATAGATTAATTAATTATCTATTTATATATATAAAAAGGTCTTTAATTATATCCTTATTTGTAGAGGAATAGGCGTGTAAAGATGTCGTGTTTTGGTGTTATGTGGTGTGATGTGGAGCGAATCACGAATTTAAGTGCGCAAGTGTCAAAACGCAAAAGTGCAAAAAGTGGTATCAATGGTGCACCGTAAAAGCATCGAACGCCACCCGAGTTGGCGCAGCCCTTTCTCCACTAGTTACAACACAATGCAAGTTCCAGGATGGGAGACGAGAGCCAGGTGCCAGGCTGCGAGTCAGAGCACCTCGGCAACTCGGCTACGTGGCTCGCCACTGATCTTGTTCGTATCTTAGTATTGTGCATGGGCTCTCATCAACGTCCCAGAAGAAGTGTGTCATCGCCAAGTCGGCTGCCACTGTTTCCCATTCCAATGGATTGAGTTCTATTTAATCCAAGATAGAGAAATTCGGTCTAGATGCTCCCAAGGTAGAAGAACTGACCAGCAGCCACACAGTCTCGCAGACAAAATGCCGCCATTGAGTATGTAATGCTATTCGCGTGTTGCTAAAACTTGTTCTTGTTTCCAGTACAGAGGCCCATCTATCTTTGCTTCATTTTACACTCCTCTGAAGGCACAAAGCTGGCGCGAACTCCTGTCAGCATAGCCAGAAAGTAAGTCGGGCCTTGGTCCTCGGGCGGAGGAACGGCCGCGCGAACCTCAAAGCGGTCGAGCAGTCGCACGACACACTTCAGCACAATCATTTCAGCCACATGCCTGCCGGGACACGTCCGCGAGCCGCCACCCCAGCTGAGACTGTAACGCTCCAGCGCGCGGATATTGTCTGGCGTACCGCTGCCGGCGAGCCATCGACGAGGGTCAAACTTGTCGGGATCTGGTCCGCAAATATCTTCGTTTCGATGAAGGGAGACGGGATTGCAACCCACGGTAGCTCCAGGTGGTATATGGAACCCATGAAGCTGCAGCCCGCGGCTGTGAAGGGGCACCACGCGCGGCAGGCTCATGCTGATGACAGGGTAGAGCCGCATGGCTTCTCTGATGACAGCTCGAGTATACACCAGCTCCATCTCATCTGCGTAGCTGATGTTGCTTCCTGGCTTTCGCGACTTTGCCGCATTTTGGCAACGGATCTCATGTTTTGCTGTTGCTTGAACTTCTGGGTGCGTTCCTAACAGGGCCATGATGGCTATCAGAGTAGACGCAAGAGTTTCATGCCCTGCACCAAAGTTGGTAACGGCCATTTTGCGCAGGTATGACTCTGTGAACTCGGGTTTATCCTTGTGCAAATGTATCAGATCTGCGAGTAAATCCTCCCTCTGACTGCTGGTCGGATTTGACTTATTCTTTATTCGTCGCGCTACCTTTCTCGCCACCTCCTGGTTTCTTTCGTTAGCAGTCAATGACGGACTGGCACGGTAAAAGCCTGGTATTCAGAGAAACATACGGGAAAGAAGGGCCTGAAACCTTTCGGCGTCTGATATGTGACGCCCCAAACGATGCTAAAAACCCGCCCAACCCATTTATAGTTGACTTCAAGCTTGACGACCAGAGGGAACAGTCCAAAGACAGACTTGCGGCGCCAGCCAAGGTAGCTCTGGTTACTGGTGGCGCGATCTGTTCCGGCTTTGATCATGCCTGGTGACCACGACAGCACCATGGCACCGAGTGACTCTACGGAGATTATGTGCATCCACTCTTTTAAGTCGATCTCCGCGCCGTCTATCGAGTCGAACTTTCTAACCACGTCGTCCATCACTTTGTCGACGGCTTGCTCATGACGGACTGCATTGGTTGTGCGGTAGACTCGACCTATGAGCCGGCGTTGTAGCCGGTAGCGATTCATATCCGTCTCAGAAAGGAGGTCAAGATTGTCGTCAAAGTCGGCATTCAGGCGCCAGTCGATGCGAGGTCTCGAAAGAGCCGTAGCCACTGACAGATGTTAGTGGCTGTCTCCATGCCCTCTCGTCGCTTGCGTCACTTACGGTAGAAGTCTGATTTCTCATACCCACGTATTCCCGTGCCTGTCTAGGTTAGATGACAGCCGCTTTTTTCAAATCTGCAATAGGGTACCGGGCCTTATGAGGGCACTCACTGTAGATATGATCATAAGCTTCCTTGGTATCAAACCACACTTCCTTGGGCCCAACCCTTACGACTGGACCATATCGTCGGTGTAACCGTTTTGCTATGGCAGCTGTGGTTCCGTTTCTTGCGTGATATGCGTACCATATACTTGATACAGCGGCTAACCTTGGCCCTGGAATGTGAGAGAAAGGCCCGAGGAACAGCCTGTGTGTGATGACTGCCATGAGAAGGGTCGCCAACGCCAGGACGATGGCCCCCAAGAGATGACGAAGTAGGTAAGCGCTTTCAATCGCCATTATGACGAATGTGTTACCCATATGAATGTATTCTGAAGTCAATCGCCATCTGAGCGCTTGGAGCCTTTTTGGGTCAACGTCAATGACGCGAAATGGTCTGCTGCGGTGAACCGATTACCGCACCAACACTTATCGCCACTTTACGAGGCCAGAGTTTGTCATCGACTTGAGACCGATTTCTCGAATTTTCGATGCTATATTTCAGCAGGAATCTCTAGCCGTCTCACGGTCAGATTTTTGAAGCAAACGGGCGCAGCAGCATTATGATTTTTTTGTTCAGAAAATTGGGTCATTTCTGTGTCTTAAGCTGATGCTTGTTAGCGCCGTGGTGGTAGGCCAGAGGGAGGGAAGAGGGACGGGACGAAGCGAGGTCGATTCAAAGGATCGCAAACTTGGCAAAACAGAACACAACTTCCTTATTATGCTGGCGTATTTTTATGCAAATCGCGTTCAAATTAATTCTATACATATATGCTTCGTCAGTATTTGATTTATGCTATTTCCCAGCTATTTGCCCTTGTTCTGCATTTGCCTCCATTTCATGCCTTTCAACGACAGCAACGCCAGTGGTGCAAGGCAAATAAAGAACAAGCTTCCTACAATTGTAAATGCTTCTCCAACGCCAACGGCTCTTTCCAAGGGTATGATGGCCGCTGTGGCGCCAGCACCAATCAGGCACCTCCCGAGGTTGTTCGCGGCCGTCGCTGTGCCTGCCTTTCCCGGATGCATATCCACCAGGAGCACATTTGTCGCGTTGGTCATGCCAATCAGTCCGATTCCAAGAAATACCATGATGACACACAGCACTGCAATGTGAGCGTGGAAGTGAACGGCCCAGCCCCATCCGATGAGGCACGCCCCCGCGAGCACCATCAGTGGAATGCCAATCTCCAAACGTGCGCGCTCGATGGGAAAATTAGACATGTCCATCTGGCGACTGCGATCAAATTGTATTCCGGTCATGGCGCAATGACGCTTGTAATTCCAGGTCATTCCGCGGCCGACGGCGAAGGCGGCAATGATGGATCCTCCCGCGATGGGCAGATACATGAGGCCAACTTGCGTCTCGTTCATGTGATATCGTTTATGGAAGATGGCTGGCATAGCAGCTGTAATGCAGTAGAACCCAGCGAATATGATGCTGCTGGACCAGAGCAGGAGGCCGGATGCGCGACGGAAGAGCATCATGACTGCTTCCAAAAGATTTGGTGGCTTGAATTTGAAGTTCTTTTCACTGGCACCGGGAACCGTTTCGGGAGCTTCTTCCAGGTCAGCTGTCATATCAGCTTTGCCGTTCTTTCTGCGCAAGCGGACTATTTGAAGAACGGTGCGATGACTCGGCGGCGGCATAATCGAACCATCTCCAACGATTCGTCGGCACGTTTCTGGAAGAAATGCAATGATTAACAACAGAGCAATTCCAGAAGATATTGCCAAGAACCAGAATATCGATCGCCATCCCAGGTACTGCGATAGTACGCCTCCCAGAACGGGGCCCAACGAAGGAGCCAGGACGGAGGGAATAATGGTAAAGCCAACATACTGTCCTCTTTCCGCAGATGTCACCACATCTGCCACAACGGCAGTGCACAGCGCGACAGTACTGCTGGATCCGGCAGATTGGAGACAGCGCAGGACGAGCACGGCGCTGTAGTTGGGTGCCAGCGCCAGTCCGATATTGGCGGCAAAGTAAATGACGAAGCACACAATGTATGCCGGGCGACGGCCTCCTGCGTCGGCTAGTGAGCCAACAAACATGGGCGTGATGCCTTGGAAGACCATGTAGGCGGTGATGGTCAGATTTACCTTGGTCGCGCTGACGTGGAGGCTCTTGGCGATGGGGATAAGCGCGGGCAGGTAGATCTGGGCCGATATGGGCGAGAAGATGGCCGTGGCTGATGCGGCGATCACCAGTAACCGCTTAACAGATTTGGAGTGTACAGAGTAGGGCGCTCGTGAGTTAGTCCGCTGGATGGGGACTTTTTCGTCGTCGGTTGCAGAAGGCTGTGGCTGCACTTCCTCGACCTCCGCCCGTTGCAACTCATTTTCTGATCGAGTTTGGCCCCCCATAGTGCTCAATGAGACCAGTTTTTATCTCAATTATGGTTTCGTTATAGTCCTTGTTGATATATCTCTTGTTGTCCAAGAACAATTGGCATAACTGAGGGAGACAAGGCGGGCAAACCAGACAGGCCCAACAGAAGGAGGGCACTTTTGCTGTGTAATCTCGGTGTATCCGTGTTCTATGGATCAGGTCTTTCTTTTTATTCCATTCCGGCGAAAAAATGCTGCATCATCTGCGAAAAGTAGTGCAGTGCTGGAAATATTTACTGAAATAAGCGGTATGGCAAGAAGCCTGGCCGGTTACTAGCGTACACGGCCAAGTGCCCGAATCGGCGCCGAGTTCGGCAACCGGGCGCCCGGAAGCCATACTTGGGGCCGTGCTATTAACCAATAAATTCGAGCATCCTGGCACAGGTTACTATTTCTACTCGGCGTTAAGCTGCAAAAGTTACTGGAATGGGCATGTTGATTTCTGGCCTAATGGCTGTTTGGCGTTCGGACGCTGCTCCGTTTTTACGGTAAGGCCGACATAATTACCCTTGATAGGATATAGGTGCAAAGTTTTTCCTGTTGCCTGCTAACTATATGAAATATGTAGATGGGCCTGTCTTATCTGATTGGGGCGTTTTCTTCTCCAGAACCGAACCGCGTTGATTGAGTGACTGAGTGATTGAGTAGAAGTTTTTATTCGCCTTCTTGTTGGGGTCACATCAGCTCTATTATGTTGCGGGGTCCTTCAGGTGTGTCTCAGGACGCGACCAATACGCTTTTCTGCATTACCACAGGTGTCGTCATGTCTCGGGGAATCGGCAAACCCAAATGCTTGAGCTCAAGTCAGGTAACGTACCCTAGAGATGTAAACTCGTGGTCATTATCCTTGTAGAGGGAACGTTTGATCGATCTCTAGGAGTAAGGAACCGGCCTCTGGGAATGTAGCAAGCACAATCTTGAACTCGGTGAAACGGGATGATCTGTCCAAGTTTAGTTTAATCTGATCAAATCACATTTAGCTGTCAGTTGCTGAGCTTGGCATGTCACAGCTGCGGGTTGGAGTGTCACCACCAGCACCCAAGAAAGTCGAGCATTTGAAAAATTGACACGACAAGTCACAAGACAGAGGGAAAATAATTGACACTTATTTCGAAACTGATTTAAAGTGCTTGCAGCTGTTGTGCAAGGTGTTGAGCGTAACGGGCTGCCAAGAACGGGGCGACAATTTTCCGGCGCCGAATACCAAGGTGGCCTCACATGCGAAGCTCTGGCCAAAGTGTACGGGCAGAACATCGTTTTGCCTGCACTTTGTAATTAACAGAGGCCGAACTTTGACCACAAGTGAACACAATGGTAAGATATGTATTCCGCCATCAGTACTATAAGTATGTCGTTGAATTGCTAATATTTTTAGAATGTCGTCTATAATTCCGCCCTGCGGCAGAGCAAGGCCATCAACAGCGAGATGGCGACCTTGCAATCCAAGGGCGAAGCTTCGGCCGCAGAAATTGGCAACGTGTCCGTGACAATAGCGACCTTTACCAAAGCCATCGACGAATACCACAGCTTGGCGCGCCAGGAAATCGTCCCCAAGAAGCAAGAAGAAGCCTTTGAGCGCGTCAAGAGGTTCCGCGAGGACCTCGCGGGGTTCCGCGGGCAGATCGACAACCTCAAAAAGGCACGCGAGGAGGCGCAGTTCCAAAACAACCGCACCGAGCTGCTCGGCCGCCGACCGTACAATGCCAACGCGACACCCGAGAACCCATACGCCACCACCAGCACGACCAACACCTCGTCGACGTTTCACCCCCGACACGGCGGCGCTCCGCAGCAGCAGCAGCAGCATCTGACGACGGGCTCGCAGGACGAGATGCGCGAGGCGCACGCGTTTCGCGAGCAAAACTTTTTTTCCAACACGAACCAGGCGCTGGACGACTACATTGCGCGCGGACAGGCGGTGCTGGGCGACCTGGGCCAGCAGCGCGAGATGCTCAAGAATACGCAGAAGCGGCTGTACAGCGTCGCCAACACGCTGGGTGTCAGCGGCGAGACGATTCGCATGGTGGAGAGGCGCGCGCGCGAGGACAAGTGGATTTTCGCGGCGGGCGTGGTTGTCTTTTTCGGGTTTTGCTGGCTGGTGATGCACTATCTGCGATAGGTGGGCAAACTGGGGAAAGAAGGTGCGTGGGCTTTTGAGAAGAGACATTGACTTGGTAATATGGAGCGTGGCGTACAAGGTTTTATTTTCGGGATAAACATGGCATATACATAAATCGCGAAAGCGCGAAAGCGCGCAAAGTATTTTTCATTTACTCATCATTTATATATTCTTTCATAAATTCCTAAAATCATCACCACACTGCTCTCGTTGGCTCCTCAGCTGTCGTCCTCATTGTCGAGCTGTCGAAGCGCCACGGTAAAGAGCACATCTTTTGTCGTTTCAATGTCGACATGCTTGGTGGCGGGCAAGATGTGGTTGCTGGTGCTGAGGCTGCCGCCAATCTGGCTCAGCCAGTCGGTGACATCCCACTCCAGACCCTTTGTCGTGATGTGGCTGGGCTCGCGCAGGGGGATGATGCCGACGTGCTTGGCAAAGACGTCCCTTTCGCCGTCGTCGCGGACGTGAATGATGTGCTTGCCCGCCTTGAGCAGAAACGTCAGGCTGGAGCCGGACAGCAGGAAAATGCGGCCCTCGGCGTAGCCCGGTCCAGGCTGGAAGAGGTACAGGTGGTGCAGCTGGCTGATGCCCTGGTCGACGCGGCCGCCGATGCCGCCGAGGGCGACAATGTCCATCTTGTAGGAGTCGCGGATCCATTGAATCGCCTTTCCAAAGTCGCTGGACTCTTGGCCGCGGTCGTGGATGACCTGCGCGGGCTGGGGCTGCGACGAGTAAAAGTCGCGGACGGTGGGGGTCAGCGAGTCCAGGTCGCCGATGATGGCTTGAAGATTGGACTGTGGGCATGTTAGAGGCGCGGTTCCTTTTCCATGGGCATAAATAAAATCTCACAAATTTGCCTTGGAATGACGAGAGCTCATATAAGCGGTTGGCACCGCCGTCTGCCGCTACTCTTACCGCAGCTGTGTTGAGAACCTGTTAGCGCAACTGGCTGCGTAGAAGTGAGCGGCACCCATCTTATACAAGAATTCCAAGATGGGCTCGTTGCTTGATTGATTAGTACACTCACCATTGTTCCATAGTCTTCGCAAGTTGATGCCATTTTTCAGGGGCTGGTTGAGCACCAGCAAAGCAAAGTCGTCGCCTAGCTCACTGGGCTGCATGTACCTAGTGGGATGCCACTCAAACACTGGTGAGGGGGCCATATTTTCGGTGACGACAAGAAGCAAGCGCAGGTGAAAATGTGCAAGGGCTACAATCCCTTGACTCGCGTACGGTATTGTTTAAGCTCTTTTCTTCAGATGCAAGCTCTAACTTTCCAAAACAGACGCCCGTTTCTTTCCCCTCTATCTTGCAAGCATTTCTATTTGGATTAGTCCTAGCTCTGGACTCAGAGACGCGCCACACAAAAGCAAACGGGTGGTTAAACTTCGGCCTTTGCCCGCAGCCTTGGGGAATGACAAGTCGACTTATTAGTTAACACACCACTGTACGGATCCGTATTGCAAGCTTCTTCTGCGGACTTTTTTTTTTGGGCGCTGACCAATCCAGCTCGAGTTGCGATTGATCCTTTTTTCCTCTCCTCCTCGGATCTCCATTCGTTTGCTGTGGCTTCAATTCCACATACAGGCGTTTGCCACTGCGTTTCCCCTTTACGTCTCCTAATTTGCTGTCAAGAATGTACCGCGCAGCGTTGCGATCCGCCTCGCGACCGGCTGTCGCGGGCCTGCGAGCGTCCGCCCTCCGATCCGCTCCGCGCCGATTCGCATCGACTTCGCCTGCCGATAAATCGAGGTCATGGAAGGGCTCTGCCGTGCGCTGGGCTCTTGCTGGTGGCGCCGTATATTACTATAGCACTAGCACAGTCTTTGCTGAAGAGGCAATTCCCGGTATGCATGCACGCATCAATGCGGCGACAGCTCCCCCTGCCACTATTTTTGAGGCGCCACTGACCCCAATCGATATAGCCAAGCAGTTCTCTACTGCGCCGTCCTCGTTTCTTGAATCCAATGAGACGACAGAGCTTCCGACCGTCGCATCTATAGTTGAGGAGAGAAAATCACAGGCCGCCGCCAAGGCCCAGAAGCCCGCCGACTCCACGCCGAAGCAGCAAGATGGCAAGGCAGAGACGGCCGCTGAGACCACGGCCAACGCGGGATCACCGGCAGTCCTCGAGGAAGAGGCTGACCAGCAGGGCGCGTTCAATCCAGAGACGGGCGAAATCAACTGGGACTGCCCCTGCTTGGGTGGCATGGCTCACGGCCCCTGCGGAGAGGAGTTCAAGACTGCATTCAGCTGCTTTGTATACTCGAACGAGGAGCCCAAGGGCATGGAGTGCATCGACAAGTTCCAGTATGCCTAACCCAAGATGTTCGCTGAGATGAGGTACTAACGATGACAACTCACAGGGCCATGCAAGAATGCTTCCGCCAATACCCCGAGATCTACGGTGCCGAGCTAGCCGAGGCCGATAACGCAGAAGACTTCCCAGACGACCTCGAGCATCCTTCCGAGACACAGACACTTCGCGAAGACCACCATGCTGCCGATACGCAGACCGTTTCTGAAGGGGCCAAAATAGCCGACGAGCAGACCCCCGGCGCCGAGCCCAGCGCGGCCGCCCCTCGGCAGCCGACGGAGAAGCCCGCTGAATTCAAGGCCACCGATGCGGCTGTCTCGGTCGCCCCTCAGCAGCAGACATCCAAGCCCGCCGAATCCACGCCCGCCGAATCCAAGCCAAATGATTCCGGGGCTGCCGATATCAAGCCCGTCAAATCTGAGCCCGGCCCTTCTGCCATTCCCGAAGCTAGCATTGACACAACCTCTACGACTCCTTCGCGCGGCCCAAAGTGGGAAGATGCTACCGAAGCCAACAAGGATGACCCCAAGCCCAAGGAGGCTTAGAGATCAGGAATACATTGATCGAGGATTTGACGAACCAGCCTCCATTTCAGGATACAATGCTTGGAACCCAATTCCGGCAGCGATCCCCTGTACCACCTCAGTCGCCCATCTACAGTTGATGGATGGGCTTTGTACGAAAAGTAAAAAGGACGGCTTCATGATAGCATATAGATAGATCCGGAAAAAGGACAGAAGATCGGATATATTACTTTTGTACAAACAACTCCACGTCTACTGATTTCAATTTAGAGAACAAAAAAGAAATAATAACAGATACGCATTGCAGAAACACACAAACATCTCCTAGAAAACCTAATTCATTACTATTAACTTTGAATAATACAAACTTGCTTCATGTGAGCAACAAAAGCAGTTGAGTGGCCTGTTGTTTAGAGTAGAAATCTTTTGCACCAACCACCTCTTCACAAATCTGATCATGGCCGCAGCCACGTCCGTTGGCAAGGCACCTTAGTTCTTCTTTCCGCGGTAGAGATAGCTTCCCACCACCGCATGGGCGGCGCCCGCGGCGGTCAGGATGCCGACGCCCAGGCCGATCGCCTTGCCGTCGAGGTTGCCCCTCTGGTACAGGTTCCAGCCCTGGTAACCAAGGTAGGAGCCGACGCCGACAAACGCGGCGAGGTTGGCAAGGGCGACGCCCGAGGCCGCACCGTCCGAGAGCTGCGAGACCTGCTTGGTGATCCACGAGTCGGCCTTTTTGGCCTCGGCGGCGGCCTTTTTGCGGGCGTGCTCGGCCTTGGCCTTGGCGGCTTCGGCCTCGCGCTCGATGCGGTTCGCCTGCGTCTCCGTCTTCACGTCCTGCTCCACAAAGTCGGACGGCACTGTGTGCACGCTGGGCATGTCGACGTCAATCAGCGACGAGGTCGAGGCCGACTCGTTGGGGATGACTTCAGGAAGAGGGGGAGCGGCAGCCTGGACGGGGGTGAGGTCAGCGAGGTTTAGTGAGTGAGCGAGAGGAACGAGAGGATATGGGGGACGAGGAGGATGGTGTCGCAATTACCTCGGAGGGGGACTGCTTAGGGCCCTTGGCAGCGGCGTTGGCGTATGACACTGTTGAAGCTATTAGTAAGCCTTCAATGGCTTGAACTATCGGCTTAGTCTGCAGCGCTGCACTTACTGTTGATTGTTTTAGGTTGTAGCGACTCAGAAAAGGCGTAATGTGAGGTGTCTTGAGCCTTCTGTAAGAGGATTCGATGAAAGTGCTGGCTTCGACCCGGAGATGACGTGATATTGGTGTAGTTAATGGGAAAAGTGTGAATCTGGATGTACAATGAGGCAAAGTATCGTGAAATGAGGAGCAGACAGCAGATTCGGATGTTTTAAACAGGTTGCGCAACGTCAAAAGGTCGGCGGAAGATGGCGGGAAACCTGGCAGGTCATGACGTAACGATTGCCCCACCCCCCCTGCACTGCGTCCACGCCACATCACGCGTCGAATTTGCAATTGTTTGATTCTACCAAAGCCGACGCTAGCAACTTTTTATATGGGAAATATATTTACGGCAACCTGTATCAGAATGGCATGTGAAAGAAGCGCTTCCGATTTCCCGCCTCGTCACTGGCCCCAAATCCATGGCGTGTATTGCTGTTTAGGATTAACGAGCTAGCGCGCGCCAGGGTTCACCTGCTTAGTCGCAACGGCCGCCAAAGTAAGCTTGGTTCGAAAGGTGACGGCTAAATAGATCCAGGGGCGCAGAGAAGCGAGTACATGCACGTTGAGCTACTGTTATAAGTATAACGTATAGTCTTACGACAGCCTCGTAGAACGCAGTAGATGCTCGTCATAGTACGAAGCTCCCGCGGTGCAGATGTGATTATGTATAGTATACCAGCGAATGGATTACAATGCTATTAGATCTCCCTCCCATATTATTATATGACGCCGAACAAATAGGTACAATGCTTCCCCCACAAGCACAGATGGTGTAGAAAATGGTGATTCAACAATACCGCCAATCGAAACCAGAAAAACAAACTAAATCCCGGTCAAAGCATCACCCAAAATCCGCAGTACTCCCCTGTTCGTATGTCGCATTGAAAAAGACAAGAAATCATGTGCGCAGAAAAGGCAACAACAACAACTTTATACCGGTTATACAAATACACAGTGAACGTGGCCAACAGGGCATCGAATGCGTGTTAGTGCAAGTCGCCTCGAAGGCTTCGAACCCAATGCTCGCGCACCCGGCAAGGCATCTTGCAAAAGACCATGGCTGTATGGTCGTTGCTGAGCAGCTTCTGCGGGATTCTCACCTGCAGGTCCAGCTCTTCTGCAGAAAAATCCTTGTAGAACAAGTCGACCGCCTTCTCGCGCCACGGGCCGGAACCGGTCCCCGCCCCTATGCATGACACATGCTGCACGCCAGGAAGGCTACCATTGATGGTGTCCAGCAGGCCGGGGTCTCTGTCTCGTATCGTTTGTGGCGCTGGAAGGGTGGCAGATGCGGATGCAGCAAGAGGCGCTGCATGTTCGAATGCAGAGAAGCGAGTGCGCTTTTGTGGTGACCCGGCCTGGTTTGTCTCAAGCCGCGACGGCGTGTTCAAGGCTGGCAGAGAGCCGTCCAACTCTGCGCTTGGCAGACTTCGCTTCTTGCTCAACATTGCTGTGTCTTCTGGGGGCGTCAGAGCACTACCTAGGGAGGCAGCTGGGGTATGGGCAGCAGATGGTGTTGTGGTACCTGGCTGACCAGAGCTTGCATTTTGTGCATGCTGATTGCTTGGACTCTCCAAATGTGACTGCTGTCCTGTCACGGCTGGTTCAGTCGACAGAACGGACATGTTCGGCCCGGCCAGTTCGGATTCATCACCAGGTTGGCCGTCTCGGCGTTTTGGCTTCATGATCCTCTTGGGAGCACCTCCAGAGCCGATGACATCGGGGTACAGTGTCTCCATGTAGTCCTCGTGATCGAACGGCCGCCCTCTGAGTGCGCGCGACAACGGTTCTCTCTGCGCGAAAACCAGAATCAGTAAAGGCTAGTCCAGCCAGTGGGCGCAGTGCCAGCCGTACCTCTATATGTGCTCGCCACGCCTCCTCCGTCGCGGTCACAGTCCTGGCTTTGGGATTATACACAAAGTCCGGATCCTCTCGCAAGCCTCGCCACAGCCTAAACCGCTTTCGGGCATTATCACTCTTGTTGATGAGGTGGTTCTTGGTTGGCGAAGCGCCGTGGCTTTCCTGCAGCGCCTGGGCTGCACGCTCCCAGGCCTCTGCCTTGAAGCTGCTGTTCTCGCGCAGGCCCAGCTGAACACTCTCGCAGAGGCTGCGAAAAAAGGTCGCCTCGTAGGCCGGGGTCCAGCTGAAACGCGGCGCGCGGCGATCGCGGTCGACCTTGCCGGAGCCCTGGCCGTCAGCGGCCAGCATATCTACATCGTCTTCGGACATGGTGGGCAAAACGCGCGCTGGGCAGCGCCGTCTCGACGTTTTTGTGTCGTACGTCTTTGGTGGCGTGTTGGGTCTTCGCTGAAGGGGGAGTGGAAGGCAAATGTAGGCCCCCCCCTTCGTTGCGCGCAAGCAGGTACCAAGGGATCTTGGACGGACCTTTTTGCCCTGATGGTCTGCAATCGTCGCCGTTAAGGCAAGATCCGCGTGAGGCTGACTATTTACCAGCACTCTCTTTTTTTCCCTTTGGTGGGGCGACGGTCGCGGGACAGGATGCCGCTTGGAGTAGGCCGTTGCTGGGCGCCGTGGGCGGGCCTCAAGCGGCCAGTACGGCTACTTTGGGTACCTAATTAGTGTTTTACGGTACCTAACAGTTTTCGCTGGCAAAATGGCGCCGGGCAGACGGATTTGCATGGCCAAGATGTGGCCGCTTCTTTCAGGCTTCAATGAAGAGTCACGTGTGCCAACCACGACGGGTTCATCCCAAGTTGTGGGAAGAAGGCCGCTGCTCACTCTGAAGTCGTCATCTCAAGCACAAGAGCTTTCGGACAACGCGACATAATCGAGGGGGAAAAAAAAGGAGAAGACCTTGACCTGCGCGACCTGAAAATAAATCGAAGCAGCAAAGGATTATAATCGGACCCTCAGGATGCGCCGCAGCAAAGGAAGCTGTCCGAGAATCATCTACTTCCGACACCCGACAGCTCCGTTGACGGATTTGCTTCGGCATAACAGTTGACAATATCAAGACAGAGCTATAAGTACGTTGTTACGAAAGAAAATCACTTTCCAATTTCATTCTCTCAGGATGGTGGACCACGTCTTCATTCTTACTGAGTAGTTCCACGGCTCCTGCCGGCCTCCACAGGCATCGACTCGCGAATGAGAGGATCCGGTTGGGGAACATACCTGTAACTACGTTATCAGCCAGTACAATTCAAAACCGCTACCCTTGTTGTATTCTTAATCTTTTTAATCGGGTCCAATACCTCGGCGGGTACTGGTGGGTTGGCGAAAACCTTGACTTGCCCGTCAAACGCACTTTGAATTCTCAAGTTTGATAAACCCCACTGGCTGAACGCTCTGTGCAGCGCCCGCAATACCTCTTCTTGGCTATGAGCGGCTGGATTCGAGCGCTTTACTAGAGGGCTTGCGGCGTGATCCTCCATCAACTCGGATTTTGATGTGCCTTGCTCCATCACAAGACCACAAGACCCCCAAATCACCAACAGACTACTTGAGAAAAGCGCAGAGGCCATGCTACTGCTATGAAGGGACCATTATTGTTGTTGGAAGCGTGAAATTAGCTCCTATCAAAAACCACAGTTGTTGTGGTAGTCTATGCCCAAACCTCGTCTCTCATCACGGCATCATAAGCAGAGTGTCACACAGCTGTGAGGCTGTGCCTAGCCAAGTAATAAATATGGCAGGATTTGGGCAGAGCAAAACCATAACATGTTCAATCGGCATTCAGCCCATTGGTCGGCGTCGAACAAGAGTCGACTCTACAAAGCAGCCAGGACGCCAGCCAACAGCACTGCGGCCCCCGCAATGGCTCCGAGGTAAATAGCAGGAGCTCCTGACAACGCCATCGTGGGCTTGGCAGAAGAACCAGCAGAAGAACCAGCAGAAGCAGTCAAAGAAGCTACGGAACCCGTAGCTTGGGCCGTGTTGTTTCCGTCTGCTCTGTCGGCCGACGCTGACGCGGTGTGCTGCTCGGGCGGACTCAGTCGCCTCGAGGCAAAACTTGGCAGCGGCCGGAAGTAGCTGCTATAATAGTTTATTAGCACATATTAACTGACAGAAACGAGTAATGAATGCCACGTTCCGCTTGGTAATCCCTTGGGATTGCCTTGTCGCCTCCACTGCGGCGTCGTAAATGTCCTGTTACTTTTTCTTCTTTGAGCGCACCAGCACACGGCATCGGTGAGGGAACAATCAGCTACTTTACTGGTAGCATCGTCAGGCACTTGAGGAACACTTTGACAGAAGCTTGATGTGGTTCTGGGCAGCGACGGGCCAGATGCCAGAAGCAGCGAGGGCGAGTGTGGGCCACCTTTATTGTGCCACTGAATACAGCGACATGGCAAGACGTTATTCCGGAATCAGAAAATAGTCATGTGAGAAATCGCTATTTACTGGTACGAAAACGTCAGAACAATAAAATTTACGCGAAACTACAAGACTGAGAAAAGAGGGCTACACTTTCTCGGCGGGCAGTGTCAGGGAGGCACTAATAAGTACTGGGATCATCTATACTGGCTAGTCTGGTTTGCAGTGAGCAGAAGCCACGGGCTGTCAACTGTCAGCCCAGAATCGTCGATGGCTGCTGAAGGTGGCGCGTGGCGCTGGCCAAATGTTGCAGTGGTAATCCGCGGTCCAACAATGAAGGGATCCTTGTCGGGAGGCATCAGCCCGTGAAAGTGGACAGAAGCGCCAAGACAAATGGTCTGGAACTACGGATTAGACTGTGCGCAACAAACCCAGCGGCGCTCCCGCAAACCGAATAACGTTAATAGTTAGCTGAGTGGCGGCGCAAGGCTGGCTGGCTCGACTGGGGTGCTTTCCGAACGCACGGAGTTGCGCAACCATGTCCGAGATGGCTCGCTCGCCTGGGTCCGCGACGCTTTTCGAAATTTCGACAAAATATTAAATACCACAAAAAAAATCTTTTGCAAATAGCAAGTCAGTCCTGCTTTTAGAAAATAAAGTAAGAAATCAGAAAAAGATTGGGCTCCAATGTTGACCCGCCAGAGTTGTGCGTGTGGAGGAGGTTTCTGGATTACTGAGTGCGGCCGCTGTGGTCATGATCTGATAAAAATTTTTATCTGATCATCAGATAAGATGGCAGCTTGCGCATGTTGCAGTTCCAACGACCAGAGACCCGGAGCTGCCCTTTAACGTCGACTCCACACGCTTGAGGAATTCCCACTCGAGGGCGCCATCGAATTTAAATTCAAGCCACGAGGCATTTTCTCCACGGGCTCTTGCACCGGTCGGCCGCACCGCTGATGATGCATCCCAGCTTGACCGCGTGCTAGCTGGGCTCTTATATCAAGTATCAGGTATACATGGCAAGTCCTGCTTCAACCTTCCCTTTCCTGCTTGCTCCGAGTGTGGCTACGAGACCCTCCACACTCCCCTGCCGTTCCCCTCCCCTAGTCTCCCACTCACCCTTGCTGTGGACGAAGAGCGGCCCATGGTATGTATGGCTGCATCAGCATCACTTTCCGGAGCCTTTTTGTGTCTGTTTGCCTGCATGGCTTCTTCTTCTACCGAGTTATTTGTCCCCGCTCGTCTGCCCCTCTTTACCTACCCATCACGCATATTGATCTTGGCAAAGCTCGCTGATAAAAAAAAAAAAAAAATTTGATCAAAGGCTCTTTTTCCCCCCAACTCTGTGCATGTTTTAAAGCCGGCCAAGCCCACCCAGGTTTGCCCTTTGCCGCTGTTGTCGGTTGTGCCTCTTTTTTCTTAGCGTTCAACGCCACCCGCTTGCCCTATCGTTCAAGGAGCTTGGCGAATCTAATCTTCATCTTTTTGGTGTTCCCTCTCACACCTTGTACATCCTTGTTAGCGCAGGCGATTTGCCAAACACCCCCCCAAGACAATGCGCTTCTTTTCCAAAAAGTCGGCGGCCGAAGAGCCAGAGGTCACGGCCGTCGCGCCAGATTCTGGTGCCGATGAAAAGGGCACCAACACTGAGCGATCCAGCGAGGAGAACTTTGGCACCGCCAAGCAGGCTGGTGTAAGAAAAGTCGAGGCTGCCGCTGAGGTTTGGAGCAAATGGGATCTCGCCGCTGCCTATGGACTGTGAGTACATTTTCCGATTGCCTTGCCAGGTTAGCGTAAGTCAACACTGGTGTTAATGAATGACCAAATTACAGAATCTGGCTGTATTACTTTGCCACGGCAACCGCCGAAGTCATCACCCGAACTCTCAATCCCTTCGTGACGAGCTCCTTCAACAAGCACTCTACCAGTGCGGCCGTCAACATCTTGTCCGGCATCATCGGTGGTTTGAGCAAGCTTCCGCTGGCCAAGATTCTGGATACCTGGGGCCGCCCTCAAGGTTTGGCATTGATGCTCGTCATCTGGTGCCTGGGCTACATCACTACCGCTGCTGCTAATAGCATTGAGACTTATGCTGCGGCTCTCGTGTTCAACGCCGTCGGGTAAGCTTACGTGACCCTAAGCCCAAGAACATGGCAGAACCAAATACTAATACAGGTTCATCATTTAGGGCCCAGGGTGTTAGTTACACTGTCACCGTCTTCATCGCCGATACTTCGTCTTTGAGGAACCGAGGCCTGATGCTGGCCTTTGCCACATCACCATACTTTATCGTCACCCCCATCAGTGGCTTCATTGCCAAGCGCATCATCGGAGGTATTGGCTGGCGTTGGGGCTTTGGTCTTTGGTCTATCGTGATGCCCGTCATTGTCCTTCCGCTTTGCGGCGTTTTCCTCTGGAACCAGCGCAAGGCCAGGAAGCTGGGCGTTTTGGAATCAACCAAGACCAAACTCACGCTTCGCGCCGTCTATGACTATCTCGTCGAGATTGACATTGTCGGCCTCCTTCTTTTGGCCGTTGGTTGGGCCCTGTTCCTCTTGCCCTTTTCTCTCTACTCGTACCAACCCCAGAGGTGGCGTGCACCAATCATCATCTGCTTCCTGATCTTTGGAGCCATTTTCCTCATGGTTTTCCTGGTCTGGGAAAAGTACTTTGCTCGCGTCACCTTCCTCCCGTACAAGCTCATCATGGACCGCACAGTCTTCTTTGCCCTCGTCATGTTCTTCTTCTTCTACATGCAGTCGAGGATCTGGGGCAGCTACTTCACTTCCATGCTCTTTGCTGTGTGGGACTTGAAAGCTGATCAAGTGACGTGGATCAACAACATTTATCGCATCGGTTCTTGCTTCATGGCTGTTATTCTCGGATTTCTCATGCGCTACACGGGCCGCTTCAAGTGGGTTGCCACAATCTACGGTATTCCCTTGATGCTCTTGGGTGTTGGTCTTATGCTCAAGTTCCGCCAGGCCAGCGAGGCCATTGGCTATGTCATCATGACCCAGATCTTTGTCGCCTTCTCGGGCGGTCCCACTGTCGTTGCCGGTGAACTGGCCATGATGGCTCCCTCGGATCATCAAAACGTTGCCGTCATCATTGCCATGCTTGATCTCTTTGCCAGTATTGGTGGTGCGATTGGCTCTACCATCTCGGGTGCGATTTGGACGGGTACTTTCAAGAACGAGCTCATTAAGCGCCTGCCATCCGATGCCCCTATTGATGCCATCTACGCCAAGCTTCCGACTCAGCTTTCATATGCCCCGGGCAGCCCTATCCGCATCGGCATCTCAGAAGCTTACTCTGCCTCGCAGCGATACATGCTCACGACCAGTGTCTGCCTCTTGGCCGTTGCTTGGGGTTGCACCTGGATGTGGAGAGATATCAACATTTACAAGAAGAAGCAGGTTCACGGAAATGTCGTTTAAAAACAAGGTGGCGGGCGGCCATGCTCGATAATCTACTCGTGCCGATTGTCCATTTTCGACATTGCAGTATTTCTATTTGAAGGGTGGAATTTGGCAATATTTTGCCCAGGGCACTGCCAAATCTTACACCGCTTGGCTCTTAGTATCAATTAATAACTAGTAGAGAGCAACTTAATAGTGTCATTGGATTATCATTCTCCTCTCCGTTAGCATGTGTCGCCGCTGGAGCCATAACTTCGTCTTTACTTTTAATTCTGACAAGCCAACTCTCTCAGACTTATGCAAGACAGGGCATGTTCCCTCACTAGGCAACCGATGACCGATGCAAGCTTCCAGCTTCCTCAGACCAAGCACCAGTCTTTTGGAAATGCAACTGGCCGAGTATCACAATGGTTCCAGACACTGATCCAATGCGGAAATGGAAAATTCGATATTCATTCCATGCGTCCTATCATGTCACTCACTGTGATACATGGGCAGCGGGCCGATTCCATGCAGTGCAACGCAGCCACGGACAAGGCGACAGCCTGCTTCTACCCTTGAAAAACGCTCCGCACACCTTGACTAATTTGACTGGCGAATAATTGGTTCGCTTCGGACGAACCATGATTAAGACGTTTAAATCTTGGTCTCGGACATTGTCTTTTCGGCCTCTTGCTTCCACTCGTCACGCCATCTGCTTAGAGGCGGACGCCCGTGGACAATATCACCCACACCCCAGAGCATCCGCTTCTTGTCAGTCTCTTCGGACACGTCATTGTCGGGGCAGATGACATGGAATTTGCTCTTTTCCATGTTCCTGTACAAAAAGTCGGCCACTTGCTCGGGCGCCCACGCGCCAGCCGGCTTCTCCTTGGTCTGTCCGCCGCCAGTCTGAAAAGATGATGAGAATGCATGGCAAGGATCAAAGACAAGGTGGAAGAGAGGTTAGCACATTGGGACTCACCATTCCTGTAAACGTCCAGCCTGGGACCAAGAG
The DNA here is from genome assembly GCA_030782485.1 of Beauveria brongniartii. Classification (NCBI taxonomy): domain Eukaryota; kingdom Fungi; phylum Ascomycota; class Sordariomycetes; order Hypocreales; family Cordycipitaceae; genus Beauveria; species Beauveria brongniartii. The sequence goes on from JARJPP010000261.1 coordinate 103,262, forward strand.
ATGGACGCTGGTGGTGGTTTCCCGAAGATCCCAGCTTAGGTGCTCCGCGAGCGTCTTGACGGCAGACTTGGAAGCATTGTACGCGGCGTTTCCAGGCGGGTTTGTGATTCCCTGCTTACTGCCAGTTATGACGATGGCGGTTCGCTTCGTCTTTGAGGCTTCTTGTACCACAGGCAAGAAAGTATTGACCCCATTAATGACGCCAAACAGATTCGTCTCAAGAATCTGCGCCACGTTAGCAATTCGCCCATGTCTGGCCATCAAGTAAGACCAGGAACGTTACCCTGCGAAAGTAGTCGCTGTCGCCCCATGTGCCCTTGCCACCTACGCCGGCGTTGAGGGCCAGTAGCTCGATAGAGCCGAATTTTGCCAGCGCAATTTCCTTGATCGCCGCCCAATCCTCAGACAAGCTCACATCAGCGACCGAGGTGACGACGCGCGGGCCAGAGGCGTCCACACCCTCGCCTGCAACATCCATATTAACTTGTTCTAGAGCTTCGGCATTGCGGTCAACGAGGAGCACATTCATTCCCTTGGCGTGACACAACTTGGCGACTGCGAGGCCGACACCAGAGGCGCCGCCGGTGATGAGGGCTGTGGAACCGGGGGTAAACACTGCGGCGGCTCCTGACATGGTGGCTTTTCTAGTCTGGGAAGCTTGGCGGACGATATGGGATTTGCAGCAGGTCGCAGATTAGTCGAGCGAAAGAATTGGTAAATTACAGGATCGCTGTTCAATGTGAGTGGCTGAAGCAGCCAGTCTGCCAGTCACTGGTAGGTGAAGCTTTGTGGGGAAAGTGCACAACCAATGATGACATTGATGTAGGTTTCTGGCGGGGTAGAGTTCAAACCCGATGGAGTCGATCTGTGATGAATCAGAGCGCAGCATTGCGTTGTTGCCTTGAAGCGAAATGTGCCGTGTGCGCACAAGAGGTTCTAGAAGACGGGGCTTTTACAGCTAGTTACTCGAAACACTTGAGCTTGATACAGCGAACAAAGCAGGTATCAAGCCATCATGAGCTTTGAAAAAAGGCAACTAGTTGGTTCCCATCGTTGATCCGACGACAAGAATTATGGAAACGGTCCGCTCCGGGAGTTGAGCGAATGAGGCATGAGAGCCGTCGCATAGGCCCGGCGTCGACGTCAGAAGGATGAATGCAACCGACCTAGACTAGACAGTACATGGAACCAAAATATCAGCCTGTCCGTTTGTGCCCCGTGCCCCGGCCTTGACTCGGATCTTTGCCTGTTGTACGATTTCACTCGTGCCGGACCTGGCCGCAGCCTGCTGCTTGGCATGCGCCAAACCCCGGAGCTTGTATCGGCAACAGGGCTAGTCAGTTAGCGGCGGCGCCGGGCCAGGCTACTCGATTAAGCAACTGCTCTGAAGCGTGGGGATTTTTCTGACAGCTTCTCGGGTCAGGCGCGAGGTCATGTCGAAGCGCCTCTGTGCCACGATGCTCATGGTGCAGCGCCAGGTGTGCAAAGGAAAAGTCATGGCCACAACTGGCAACTGGTACCAATGTTTGAACTTGTGGCTTCGACGCCCAAGACGCTTTTTCCTTTCTTTATTGGGACAGCCCGGCTCAGCTGGCAACTACAGTGCTTGCTCGCTCGCTGCGGGGAGCAAGGCCTTTGACGACAGCTACAGGTAATTATAACACTAACACGATGCCCAAGGTAACTGCTGTGACGGTGTACCAGTAGCACAATAACTCGGTAAAATTGATAAGCCGGCGGTCTAGCATCGACAGCGCCTCATTTCTTCAACTTGTGTCATTTTGTGACCTAGTCACCACACGACGGCCAGCCCTAGGGCTCGGCAGCGTCACGTTTCAATGCCACTCGGACCGACGCCATGTCTTGAACAGCTACGTAATGCCCAGCGTGCGGCTACCGACGTCAGCTACATCTGTACATCTGTAACTACCTATAAATTTTATGCCCTCGCGCCTGACCCGAGAAGCTGGCTCACCATGCGCCCATGTGTTTGTTAGTGCCCTGGCGGCGTAGCACGGGATCCATCTCCCATGCTCTTCAGCATGCACCCCTAACAAGCCTAATCACCACTACAGATTAACAAGAGTTAGTTGACCTAAATAGTGGGTGGGCCCCTTGTCGCGCATCCTTGTCAAGCAGTCGCTGCGCATCGTGGTTGGCTCATTCAGAAATGGCCGATGCCAAATCAGATGGCACGCGTCGTAAGCCGCTAGTCAGTTATAAATTACGGATTACAGCGACAAAAGGTTACAAGGTTCAAGGAAAATCTCCGATGCGCGGGGCTCTAGTTAACTACCAAAAGAAAACAGGGAATGCAAATGACTGAGCATTTGTTTCGGATTAACTACCCTCTGTTGGCAGTAAAGCAAGCTTTCCAAGCCATAACTACCTAGGTAGCTAACGTTAATACTTTAGGTACCCCTTGCTGCCGCCACAGCACCTGCCAGCTCGGCCCTAGAGACAGGCACGGGAACAACTAGAGCCAAGACATCCATTGTAGTTGGGTAGCTGTCTTTGCGACAAGAACAATGGACGAATTCTACGACGCAACAGCCCATGAGCAAAGAGCTCCGCCGAAAATATCACCGAACCCAAATCTCGCCTCTGTCTTTCCAACAAGCTACGCCCTGGCGCCCTGGGCGACATAGGCATGTCACAGTAACCACTTGCCTAGCTAGGACATGCCCGTTCTGCTGCACCTTGTGGCAGGGGCTCTTTTTTTTTTTGTGACAGGGCCGGGCGCTTCCTCTGTAACTATGTACGCTGACTTGGCGAGTCTGTGCTGTCAAGAAGAAGACGAAGCTCACGGGTAGACTGGCCACTCCCTGCGTACAAGGAAGGGCCTCTAATTTTGTGTGATAAAAATCGTGAGAGCTCTTTACCCAAGGCAGCTTTCCCACAGGGACGCATCTGTAGATACTGAAGCCAGGCCTCTGCCAAAGGAGCCGCGAGGACCGCCAAGAAAGTTTACAAGAGCATGCCGGAGCCAAATACCTATTATGTGAATAGTGAGAGCCGCGCCGTCTACTGCACCTTCTTGACAACAAAGCTCGCTATCGGGCCGTCCATTCGGAGCATGGCTTATTAGTTCCATAACGACGTAGCATTCACCACCAAGTTCTAGACGTTCCTCTTCTTCTTCTTCTTCTTCTTTCTTTTCTGGACAGCCACGAGCCGTTCGCCCCACCAGGTGTCAGGAACTTTGCCAATCCTTTTTTGGGTTGCACACCCTCCCCTCCCCCTTTGAGAAACCCCTAGGCAGTCAGTCATATGTAGGCAGCGTCTGGCTTTGTCCGTTGACCATTGTTGTGTGTGCGCGCGCGCCGAGGGCCCGCTACGCCGGGCCCCCGTGCGACGTTTCGCAGCTTAACGACTGGCGAATAGCCCCCTGCTTCTCGGTTGGCACTTGGCCCAGATGAGCAAGGGCGTGAGGTTATCGCCATCGGAAGGGGGGGGGGGGGGGCCCCCCCCCCCCCCCATTTTTGAAAGCAAATCATGGCTTTTGACCTTGCCAAATGACTGCCAGTGCTCCAGTGCCAGTAGAGAAGGCCAGGAGAAGGGTCACGCAGAGTGGGCTAAGGGAGAGAACTTGTAACAGATGGTTATATACTGGATGAGATCCTCAGATGTAATTCATGCCGACCCCCTTTCCTCTTCTTTGTATCCAAGAATTGACCTCGGACTTGTATATATCTTTTTTTTATTACCGGGCTTCTTATTTCACCTTACACTCCTTTCTTCCTTGTTTGGCAACCCTTGCCCAGCGTACTTCTTCCTCAACTCGAGTATTACACCCCCCCGGATTATATCAGCGATTTACATCTCAAGCTAGTAAACATGGTCAAAGCCGGTTTCATCTCGTCTCTTTTGTCCCTGGCAGCTGTCACCAGCGCCTGGGATGCCCCCAACTATGGCGGCTTTTACCTAATATGGCAGGACAACTTTGCTGGCAACGCCGGCCAGCTCCCCAACGAGGGCAACTGGAACATCATTTCCGGCAACCTCGGTGTCAACAACGAACTCCAAGTCTACCAGCGTGACAGTCGCAATATCCAAGTCAGCGGCGGCAACACCCTGCAAGTTGTTCCCTTTCGAAACGGCAACGGCTGGACCTCTGGCCGCATCGAGTCCAAGTACACCTTTGTACCCAAGGGCGGCCAGCTCACTCGCGTCGAGGCTGCCATCCGCTTCGGCAGCAACAGCATCGACAATAAACAGGGCATCTGGCCCGCCTGGTGGATGCTCGGTGACTCGATCCGCCACGGTGTCCAGTGGCCTGGCTGTGGCGAGCTCGACATCCTCGAGACGGTCAACGGACAGCTCACCGGCTACGGCACCATGCACTGCGACACGTTTCCCGGCGGCATCTGCAACGAGGGCAACGGCATCGGCGCCTCCGTCGGCTTTCCCAACCAAGACTGGCACACCTGGCGCCTCGAGATCGACCTCCGCCCCGGGAACTGGGTCGACCAGAGTATCGTCTGGTATCTGGATGGCCGCGAGTTTCACCGCATCACGGGCAGCCGCATCAACAACTACAACGTCTGGCACTCTGTGGCGCAGAGCCCTCTGTACTTTATCCTCAACGTCGCTGTTGGTGGCAACTGGGTAAGCAACATTATTTATTTATTTATTTATTTATTTCACTTTTCAGCAGCACAGTCAATCAAAAGCTTGATGCTAACCGTGTGGCAGCCCGGTTACCCCAACGGAAACACTCAAGATGGATACGGCAGCATGATGGAAGTTGGATATACTGCACATTATGTCAGCCAGTAGGCGCTTTTGTCATGGGGAGAGTCACCTTTAAAATGGGAGGCTCGTGTGGGTTGGCATTCATCAAGCATGTCCCCGCTGTTGCGATTCTGTTCTTTTTTTCTCTTCACTGTCTATATTTTCCACGGCCGTCTTGACGCGCCATTGTCCATACACCCGCTCGCTTTTGCTAAGCTCGTACATATACAACCCATGAGAAATACAAACTGTCTATACTCTACACTCCTCTATCCATTGCGTGTGCATGAGTACGCACGGTCCCAGACTCATTAAACCTCCAGGTCTTCCAAGGATTGGAGAAGCTCTTGGACTTTCTGTTCAGTCTGTTGCCGCCGCTGCTCCTGCAGTTCGTACATGACCTGCATCTCCTTTACCATGAAAGGCTTGAGCGGCGCCTTTGCGGCAGCTCGATAATCGTACACGGCAATGTCTTCAAAGAATCGAGCAGCAGGCCGCTTGTGCTTGTGTGAATAGGCGACTGCTTCCATCAGGATCCTGTCGGACGTATCATCTGGCTTCGTGACCAGCTTATGCAGCACCGTGACCTGGTCCGGAAACGTCATCGGCTAGTTACCAGACGACGCGGACAGCTTCGTGATTAGATGATGCGCGCTGTAAGAGGGGCAAGATTCAATACCGTACTTACAAATTTGTAGTCGGTTCGGATGCTAGCAAGAATCAGGCCAATGCCTCGTGGCGACATTAGTTCTGTAAATTCACGTCGATGCTCAGGTGCGACGTGAGCAGCGACGTTCATCATCCAGTTGACGCGACCTGATTCGGCAAATCTGTTGTATTTTACATTGTTCACGTGGCCTGGACAAGTTAGCTAGGTTAACATGGTGGGTGTGAATTGCTCATCATACCCTAGTATGGTGTTAGCAGATACATGAAGCAGCTTTTTGGTGTGGTATTTCACTCACCATTGAGTCCTGTTTGGCACATCCCATCGGTTAGTAGTGGGCTCGCATTTTATGCAATAATGTTGAGCAAACACCTCACCATGTCTCCCCAGGCAATGCTGTGCTTGTCCAAACCCCTCCATTGCGGTTCAATGAGATAGCCTTCGCGGCCAGCCGATAGATTGAGCCAGTGCTGGTCCAGATAGCTCATATGATGCTTTAGCTGCGCCAGGACTTTTGGCTCTTCTGTCCTTTTGGAGATTCCCGTGGACAAACGGTTGCGTATATCAGAGAGCCATCGCGAATTGGGCGCCGTCTCTGCCGGCGCAGCGGAAGCTTCATTCTGCTGCCGGGCGCAGGTGCTGCCGAAAGCGCGTCGCATAGCGCTTCGACTCGGGCTGACGCGGAAGCGCAGCAATTGATGCTTTGGTATCATGCTATGAAAATAAACGTAAAATTCAAAAGCAGTGAGAAATGGTACTCGATGAATTGTTTGTTTTGGACAGATGGCGACGACAATGTTGGGTTCAGGAGTAGGACGGCCTTCCGTCCGAGGTCCGGTTCGTGTCGGCTCTAGTTCTAGTTGATCTAGGGGCCCACCGACGTCACTTGCGCCCTTTGGTATCATGACCAGTTTCGCTCCATTATGAATATTTCATTGCCCAAGACTCCTAAGACTATATCATTTTCTTTCAAAATAAGCTAAAGAACATTACACAAGAAAAATGAGCTTATATTCAAACAAAGATTTTACTATCGTCTTCAAGACTTCATTTATAGCCGTGCCAGAGCAGCGGCTTCGGCCAACATGTTAGTTAGATGCCTCATCCTAGGGCATCTTTAATGGCCTTTCCAAGCCCGACTTGGCCACGAACTATATCCAGATTCTCAAGCCCTTCTGAGCCAGGAGAAGCTATTCCTCCAGGGAGAAACGACGACGACATTTCCACCCAGATGCCCACCAGGCTTGGCGGAAACAAGGTGCTGAAAAAGTCGGCCATTTTATCCTGGGCAATGGCTTTTACTGCAACCTGCCTTTCCATTGCCTCAGAGAATGCGACCTGGACATCATTTGGCGAATATTCTCTAGGGCCATGCAAGGCAAACACGTAGGGCTTGGTCGGCGGCGCATGAGCCGAGAGCAGCTCTGCCGCAAAGGTCGAGCCAATGTCCTCTACGGCAACCATTGGCAGCTGCAACTCGAGCGGCGTAATGACCGAGTTGAAGTACGGTTCAGGTCCCTTGAGTGTTTGCCAGTTGAACAGGGTCCAATTCTCCATAAAGTATGCGCACCGAACAAAGAGAATCTCGGGGACGCTTGTACTCTTTAGGATCTTCTCTGCAATGTGATTCGTTTTGATTTCGCCCTTGGTGTGTATGAGTGACTTTAAACGAACTGCTTGTCTGTTCTTGTCTGGGGGACGGCTCAGAGACTTACGACGCCTTGTTCGAATTCAGCGCCCAGACTGCTGAGCAGCATGAGGCGCTTGACCCCGCCGGCTCTTTCGACGGCATCCTTGACATTTCTAGACACTTGCTCGGCTTTTTCAAAAGGGTCTTCGCCAGTAAAGAACGGAGGCGTGCTTGTCATGACGGCGTCTGAGCCGCCGACGTCTAGTGAGGATGCATCTTCGACGTCGCCGTATACGGCGTGGAAATTTTCATGAGATCCGAAATCTGCGGGGACTTTGGATAGATTTCGATAAATACCATACACTTCAACGTCGGTCGGGGCCTCTTGGAGCAGTCGCCGAATTGTTGCCGCCGAGGTCTTGGGGCCGGCTGGGACGATTGTGATGCGCATTGCTGATGCTAGAAATGCAAGTCAGCAAAAATTCTTGGGGTCTAAATATTGGCAAATATGTCATCAAAGAAGCTGGGAGGCAAATATTTTTCATAGCAGCTTGAAGAATGAAGGATGTGGCCATCGCCACCCGTTCAGCATTGATCTGCAAACAAGGTTCAGCTGCTAGCCCTCTATCTCGTTGGCACCGAGATACAGGCCAGACACAATAGTGCAGCATCACCAGTCGTCGCACTTCCTCTTCATGCTCACGCCAGAGAGAGGTCAAGGAAATTCAGAATACGGAAAACATGAGCTAGATTTTTCATCACAAAATAATTAAAAAGACTAAAGGTATCATACGACAATCTGCCAATCGACCGCCTTGCCCCCAGAAATCCGCGTCAACCAATACTCGGCCATGTCTTGGAATCCCAGCATGTCAATCTATGCCTTTAATATGTGCATGCCTATTTGGCGTGAACGTTGGCAAGACTAGGCCTGCGGCTCGCCGACGGAGTACCACGAGGAGTCTGGCGAGGGGTGACGCGACTTTCACCAAAGAAGCGGTGCTGCTGGCTGTATCGTCGTTCGGCTCCGGGCCGCTGCAGAGTACCAGAAGCTTTGGATCCTATAAATGATTGAGTAGCTGTCTCAAGTCTCAATCTCGGTCGATTCTTCTTACCTTGGCCATCTTCGTGAAGGACGCTGTTGCGGCGCTCGGGATGCTCCTGGCGAGCGTTGGCGAGCTGCTGCGCAAAGGGAGAGCGGTGTCGCAGAACGGGCCCCTTCCAGTAAATAACGTACACAGCAATGACGAGGACGAAAGAAATGGCAAACAGGATAGTCGAGGCATACTCCAAGTTTTTGCCGCTCGACGTGCCAATGTTGCTGAAGAAGGGGACGGCTGGAATGGTCAAAACACCAGCCAAGAAGTCGCGCTGTCAAAATTGTTAGCAAACAGGCCAAAATGATGAGATTGAACCAAACTTACAGCCCAACCGTTGCCACCTGTAGCGGAAGCAGAGTAGGGACCATATGCGCAAATCATGTAGTCAATCGTAGCCATGTAGATGGCGTAGTTTGCGATACCGACAATGGCAGCAAAAATCATGGAGCCGATCCAGTGAATAGGGGGACCCTGGATGGTCCAAGCAAAACCGATGAGGCCGATAGGCAAGCAAGGGGCCGTGTACAGCAGGAACCAGAGGCGCGATTCGTACTGAGCACGCTCGTCATGGGGCTTGGCTGCGCGCTCCTTCATGTTGCGTTTAATGGCCGGGATGAACAGGAGCCATGCGAGAAGATAGCCTACACCGATGGGGATGAAGGCGAGGCCGATTTGAACCTTGGAAAAGTGCCACTGCTCGTAGACGAGGCCAAAGGACTGGATAAACATGAAGATGAGCGCATCGGAGAAGCCAGATAGGAGCGATAGAACCAGAACAATGGGCTCAGTGAGGAACATCTTGAAAGGTCTTCCCCAAGTCGACAGAATCTCTTTCAAGGAAAAGCGGTCACGGTAGGGGACAAGTTCATCGGGGCCCCAGATGTTCTCTCCGTTCTTGGTGCGGCGACGCTTCGCAATACGGTTCATCATGATTGTAGAACGGGTCTCGGGGACGGTCAAGAAGTGAACTATCTGGACAAAGCCGCCAAGGATGAGCTGCACCCACATGGCCCATCTAGAAATAATGTTAGTATGGCAGTTTTATATTCGAGAATAGGGCTGCATGGGGGGGGGGGTTTACCTCCAGTGAAGATATTGCTCGATGAAACCACCAACGATGGGTCCGAGTACCGAACCTCCGACTGAGGAAAATACAACGTAGGCGACGGCGTATTGTTGGTTATCAGCCTCCCACATGTCTGCAATCATGCCAAGCGTGACTGAGCCACCGGCAGAGGACAGGCCACCGAGGGCACGTCCGACCATGATGGTGGCAAAGTTGGGCGCCAGGGCGACGGGGAGCTGCCAGACGTTGACGAGGAAGAGCGACAGCTGGAGGACGGGCCAGCGGCCAAACTCCTCGGACCAGGGCGCCCAGAGCTCGCAGCCAAAGGCGTAGAGGACGAGGAAGATCATGGCGCCGCAGCGCGCGGCCTGCAGGCTGACGCCAAAGTCCTCGTGGATGCCCTCGAGGCCGTTGGAGTAGAGCGACGTGTTAAAGTTCATCGACACCTGCACCCAAAAGATGACGGTGAGAATGTACCACTTCTTCCACGTGGGGAACGAGAAGCCGAGCTCGTCGTAGCAGTCGTCTTCGGTGATTTCATACTTGTCGTACGTGCCAATCTTTTCCAGCTGGGCGCCGTTGCCGGTTCGCGGGCCGCCGTCGCCGTCGGCCGAGTCGCTGCTCCCGGATGCGCCATTCTCGGCTGCCTTTTCCTCGTCCAAGGCGGCGGCGGCTACTCTGTCGCCGGTGGACTGGCTCCGGAGCAGCTCGTTGGCGCGCTCGAGATCCTCTTGGTTCATGACCTGCGGAGGGTCATCTGAAAAGTGTGTAGTCGGCATCTTGGCAGCCGAGGCGGGAGAACTATGGTTAAGTCTGCAATGTGTCGACTGCTTTGTCTGGCGGGTTGCGCCACAATGGAGGAGGACAATGAAGAGGAGGATGAGGAGGAGGAGGATGAGGAGGAGGAGGATGAGGAGGAGGAGGATGAGGAGGAGGAGGATGAGAGGAGGAAGAGTATTGGTTGGCAAGGAAAAGGAAACAAGATGATAATATAACACCACTTTCTTTACTTTCAAAGAAAAGACAGTCACGCGCACTGGAAAGTAAAAATTCCTACACAACAATCGCGGCAGAGCTTAGTATTATTGTTCGCTCGTCGGCCTAGAACCGGGCTTGTTTATTAGTCTTTTTGGGGCGGACCGGATTCTCCACCACCATCCATGGAAATATCATTGCAAGGTGACATCATGTCTCTCCTCAAAGATGGCTAATGCAGTTGCGGTCTAGCACTTTGCACGTTGCCTGGGCAGAGACGCAAAAACACACGCCATGCCGAGCCCATGGCAACACCTGTCAATCTTTTGATACAAACCAGTAAGCATACTCGGACGATGCGCTAAGTAATCTCCCACGCTGGGCCTCGGAGAATGAGAGGTAGGAGGCAAGAGACAAGATCGAAAAGGGCAAGTCTATGGATCTTTTCTGGGGGTGGGCGTGGGAAAATTTGGGGGAGATGCTGCCCCCTTGCCTCTCCCACCTCCATCCCATTAGTTAGGGGATTTAGGAATGCGGCAGCACGGGTTCCATGGCAACAGTCAAGTAAAGCACACAAGTACACAAGATCCAAGTAGGTTATTGGTTGTTTGTGTCTAGATGTAAGTTGCGCGCCCTTGTTGTCTCGACCACGTTCCGAAGCGATGATACCAGCTCGGCAACCAGAGGGAAAAAAAAAAAACACCCAACTCAAAAACAAGTGCGACTTTCAGGCCAAGCCAAGCCAAGCCGGCAAGTACGGCTCTGAGCGAATGGCGTCCATGAACAAGGTTTAGCGGCCATCGCAGCCGGGCGTGGCGCCTATCAATGCGGCCTGGAAAAGCCCTTTCTGTGAACCCCCCCCCCCCAAAAACGCCACCGAATCCAGGCACTTGGCGTCAGCGCCAGAGATTTAGTGCGTATTTATAGGGGCTCTTTTTTCTTTGGCCCAGGGCTCGAGGAAGCCGAGAATCTTTCAGGAATCAGAGCGTATTGCTGCTCGAGTTGTCTGCCATCCTCTAATCTGTCCAAACGCCTCCTATGCGTCCATTTCTGTCTGTGCGCGCAATGAGACGTCAAGATTTCGTGTCTTTGGATCTCGAGAACCGAGTCCCAGCACGAGTCATGAGAAGTGCTATAATGAGTGAGTAGGGAAATAGTTTAGGGCTTCCGCATGCCGAGGCGGGCATGTATCCATCTGTCGATCCGCAGAATGCGAGCCCCGGCCGCTCCGTACTGGTAGTTCGTTATAATAATGGGGGTTATTATTACAAAGAGTACTCCGTATGGAAACATAAACTGTGGAAACGCCTTGTCAGTTGGAACTCCCCCACAGCCATGCCCTTTCGCGCGCCAATAAGAAAAGTTTTTATACTGTTGCCTACTGTGACATCTGATCCGTTGCGACAACTATTTAGAAAAGTTGCGAGTCAATATGAGGAGCAGCACGGCAATTTGGACGGCAATGCCTCTTGGGTGCTTGACCATGCTTCGCTTGGCAAAAAAGATGCCTGCCGTGACCGTCTTCTCCAACTCGACTCGAGGGCGTCTATCAGTATGTGAGCTGGCATCGAGGGTAGTCCAGCGTTACACTGCGTCGTTGTACGAGATATACCCCAGAACTGTGTCGCAAGCCCGACACTAGCTGGTCTTGGTCGAAGCTATTACAGAGCCCAACGAGGGTATTCGTGTCTCGATAGCCCAGCAACCCCAATTCAAACACTTTGTAAATGTTTATCGTGACCTAATTGCGCCTTCATTACTTCTAGTCCCTCTTATGTACTTTTGAGTCACGAGCCGCAAGGCCAAGGATGACATTTTTCGATTCCTGCTTGCTGTACTTTGCCTCGCCATGGATGGCCACATACGTCATTGTCCGCATCTGGCGCAGCTACAGTGTGGCGTCGGTAGTGCTCACCGACCGAGCAGGGAACAAGACGCCACACTTTCTTTGTAGACTTTGACCTTGGATCTTGACATGACGGACGGACTCTCTGAAGAGATACTGCGCAAGTGCAGCATAGCCGCTCTTCTGCTATACAAATCACCGGATCTAGCGCTGAAAAGAGAGGGCAGCAAGAACATGCCCGATGTTGCAGTGGAAAGCAAATTCCTACTTCTCCTGCTTGTCTCCGCCCTATCCTTTTTCTTTTTTTTTTAACCTCTTGTCAGTGCGCTCGCTCGCGTGCGCAGTTGGCAGGGTACACTGGCGCTCGAAGCCCATGACATCATGACTTGCTAGCAACTTGCGCCACGGCGGCTGCAGGGCTGTAGCCGTCAATTGTGTCCCTGTAGATGGCAAACTTGTTTCTCTGGCCTTGAAGCACCCTTTGTATTATGCCAAGATGTCGTTTGCTGGCAGTCAAAATAGTTCTCACATGACACAATGATGCACGTCTTGCCAGCATGGCTGTCATCTCGACCACCATCAAGCTGGCGATGCTTAATCCATTCAAGGGCCATGGAAATTAAAAAAATTAAAAAATTCTAACAGCACCACTAACTAGGTGTCAAGATGCAAAACGTAGCCGTTTGCCTTCGGCCTGCCATCCGTGGCTTCCGCAACGATGCAACTCAACTTGACTCGCCTTGTCCTCGTTGGGCCACCCGATTTCAGTGTGACATCGCTCTTTATCATCACATTATTCGCATTCAATAAGAACGGTCAGCCGTTGCATCCTTGAACCGGCTCGGAAAAGCATTGCCCGTGCCCTTGATACGACCGCACAGACGAGCCAGTGCCGCTTCGATATGGTTTGCTTTCTACTCGTATTAAGTAGCAAACCCGTATTAAATCGAATACGGTTACCTTTCGTAAAAAGTGCTAATGTAATGGAACGTTGACGTTGAACTCTTCAAAATAATTGACGATTTATTCAAAAATTCATATACATTATTGACGCTTTTTACCGCCCATCACAAACTCTAATTTCGATCCATAATTCAAAATGTCACGTCTTTGCCTGACTTTGCACTCTCCAAGACGGCCTCAATAATGCGAAGAACATCACGAGCCTCGGTGGCCTTGACAGGCACATGCTCCTCCTTGCCAGTCTCGACAGCCTTGCCAAAGGCATTGTAAAAGGCAGTGTACGTCTCCGGCTTCAGATCCGGGACAGGAGCCACCGACGACTTTCCGTCCGCGTTAACCACCGTCAGGCGCATGCTCTCGGGCTTGTCCTTGCCAAAGCCCTCGACCGTGGGCTTGGCGCCGGCCTTGAGCTGGTCCTCCTGGGGGTCGAGGCCGAGCTTGCGGAAGCTGCCCTTGTCGCCGCGGACCCAGAAGCGCGGCTGATCGACCTCAACGCTGAGGGCGCTGATGCGGACGTGGACGAGCTTGCCGTCCGGGTACGTGAGCTCGGCGGCGACGGCGTCGGGGTTGAAAAAGTCGGGCTTGCCGGCGCGTTGGGACAGCAAGCGGCCGTGGACGGACTGGGGAAGACCAAAGAGCGTGTAGGCCTGGTCGATGAGGTGCGTGCCGAGGTCGAAGAGGGCGCTGCCGCCCTGAGGGATGCCAAGCGCGCCCTTCCAGTTGGTGGCGGCGGCAGCCTTGTAGCGGTCAAAGTGCGTGTTGTACTCGAGAACGCGGCCGAGGGTGCCCTGCGCGATGAGGTGCTTGACCGTGAGAAAGTCGGAATCCCAGCGGCGGTTCTGATAGACGCAGATGAGGCGATTGTTGGCGCGCGCGAGCGCAATGAGCGTGTCGGCCTCGGCCGAGGTGGGCACAAAGGGCTTTTCGGTCAGGACGTGCTTGCCGGCCTCGAGGGCGGCTTTTGTCAGCGCAAAGTGGTTGTCGGGCGGGGTGGTGACGACGACGACATCGACGGCAGCGTCGGCGAAGAGGTCCTTCACATCGGTGTAGTGCTTGGCATCGGGGTGGTCGGCGGGCGCAGAGTTGCCGTCCTTGGGGCTACGCTGGACAATGGCGTGGAGCTTGAACTGAGGGGTAGTGGCGATGAAGGGGATGTGGAAGACTTTGGCAGACATGCTGAAGGGTGCGAGTTAGACATTGTTGCCGAATGAACCTCATATAGGAGCATTAAGCAAGGGAGTCGATTCCATAAAGCTTTGCATAGATTTTGGATAGCCATCACCGAGCAATGCATGATGCGAATCGCGCATGGCGGGGGAGGGGAGGGGAGAGGGAGGGGTTGAGGTGGGATGTTGCGAGACCGACTTACCCATATCCGATGACACCAACGTTGAATGTCTTTGTAGCCATTGTGTCAGCGTGATGTGTTTAGAAATTCTATAACAAAGAATTGGAACAGGTCTCTTCTATATACGAAGCTTTAGACAATTGGAGAGAGAAAAAGCTTGTCATAGCCATGATCCGCTTAATAATGTTGCGCGATTGGGGGGTGTGAGGGCGGAGACGTCACCGCTGTAGCGCATCTGGCAGGCGGTTCTCCAGCGCGCATCCGGATCTTACAAGGGTTGGTTCCCAATGGCGCCCCCACTGCCGCACCCTTTGAGGTTCTCGTGGGGGTGTTTCCGCACAGTAGCTTGAAGGCATTATTGCTGGATTTTTATTGTTACTTTTTCGATATCTTCAAACGATGCAATAGCTCTTCCTTGACCCATGTCACAAACCGAAAAGAGTACCGGGGGAAAATTCCTGTCAACATACACGTTCAACCCCCCACGTAGGTCTGCGAGCAGCAACTGCAACTCTAGCGCACTGTAGCTGGAGGCCCTGGAAAAAGACTAGAACCCCCTATGATGTGGACTGGAAACTTGGTTCCAGTGGGCTCGTTGCACCTAAAACGCACGTTGACACGGCAGGTTCGACATTACAGTGGGTTGGTTGCACCGCTTCGGCGCAAAAAAAGGCCCGACTTGCGCGACCACAGACCCGCCGTCTCCAACAACTCGGACCCCTAAAATCATGTAGCGAGCTTGATTTCCAATCGCTGAGCGATAATTCTCCTCGATCTGCTGTGCAGTTTTTCTTTATATGGCTACTTTCCCACCTATTGAGTCACACGCCGGCCAGCCAGAGAGCACCGGCCCGGAAAGCTGTCCACACGCGGAGTAAACACCGCTCTCCAGTCATTTCCTATTCTGGACCCTCCGCAACACATCAATATGCCGAGGCGCATTGCTTAATCGTGAACCGGCTATCACGTATAAATTGTCTTTCTGGCATATTCTCAATTGTGCTGGTTGATTGGGCGAGCTTGAGCCTGCCAGCCCGTAGTCAAAATGACTGTCGGGGGTTTCAACTTCAATCTGCCGCCTCTTGTACTAGACAACCCCAAAGTAGGCACATGATACCCTGTTTTGCTGCTTGGTACAAGTCTTGGACAGCTTGGATATGTATAAGCTGCGCGAATGTCCCACGGCAGGCCGTGCTGCCGAATACGGGCCATTTCTTGGGGAAAATTCATCTTGATTCCCTTTGTTCATATTGCCCTCAGTTCCGCAATGATGAGCACTCGAGAGCCTTTCCACAAGATAAACGACTCAATCATCAGCCTGGGCTCATTCAAACATGTCGTTGCTAAAAGGCATCTCAGCTCTGCTAACCTATATTACATGAGTCCGATTACCTTTTTCAGACGGCTGCACATCTCAGTGCCTGGTCCATTCCATCAGACAACGGTTCATAGAATGATTCCGCCGTTTGTGATGCCGATCACCGCAGTTACTAACTAGTGAGCGAGGCTGTGTTGCCAGCCGAACGAATCGTATTTCGCTTCACTCAGTCCGATGATGTTCAGCCTTGCGGTAGCACTGCCTAACCGGGCGTCTAAAAACTCAAAGCTGACCTACAACTCGACAACCTCCACCAAAGCTGAAGATTAAATTGTGCCAATGATGAATAGACGAGTTACAGGCTCATTCGTAGCAGGGCGCAGTACACTCAGCCACGCTGAGCCTAAAATGTTACGCCTCTTTTAATACTCCCTATTTGCAACTTTTGTAAACAAGGGAAAAAAACTCTACAAACATGTAAACAACTCCCAAGAGACTGAAAAATCATGGTTCAAAAAGCAAGAGGATCAGCCGAAAAGTCGCAGCACTGCCATACCTGCCGCCGCCAGCGGCTGCGCTGCGACGGTGTCCGCCCGACCTGCAACAAGTGCGTCGCGCGCGGCGTCGACTGCCTTGGCTACGGCACGCTGGCGCTGCTCTGGGTGCAGCCGCCCAACGACCGCTCCGTGATGCCGGCACCGGCCGCGGTGGCGACTGCCTCCCCGATGGGAACGGCGCGTCCGGTCGACCGTCGGAGAAGAGGCCGCCCCAAGCTCGTGCTGATGCCGCGCGCGGCGTCGGAGCTCGCCTTGCCCAACGGCCAGGGGCTTGAGCTGATGACGAGGCCAAAACCTGCGCAGCTGCGTGCGTACCGAAAAGTGATGAGGATGCGCGGGTTCCACGACGACTATCTGCGGCGGCGCGAGATTGTCCCGAGTCCGGGGTTGGATCCGGAGGGCTACCAATTACAGCGGCTGATTATTGATTCGCTCCGTTACTGTATGCTGCATCATACTACATCACCATGACGACGATTCACTGACAAGAGCCCTTTGTTCGAATGCTTTCCAGACGACGACCATGTATGCTCGGATTTGGTCCTCTTTGACACCCCAACCAATCCGTTTCGCGTTCTCGTCGAGTTTTGGAGCTACCTCCCCGACATTGTCTCGGACCCTCTCGTCTCCGTCACAGCGGTCCATCGCATCAGTAAGACACAATGCGCCCTCGAAGCTGCTGCGCATGTGCCGGGCCGCAAGTACGCGTTTCGGCGGAACAGGATTCTCTCAGTTAGACACCCGCTCGTCCCCGTCGTGTTTCGACACCAGCAGCGGATGGCGGGTGCGCTGGCCTCCGTGGTGGCCGACCCGGCACTGTGCGAGCATCGCGGTATCCTCGAAGCCATCACCACCATGATGCTTTGCGAGGTAAGTCGAGAGAATTCACGCGGACGCGCCATTGGTATTTCGTGTGTCTCCCGCGTTATTAGGTAGGAGAGTGAAATTGACCGTCCGCACTAGATCCAGCAATCGCTGTTTGGTAACTGGGATAAACATCTCCTTGGGGCTCAAGCCATCATCTCGGCTCGGGGAGGGGTGGCAGCCTTCGTGTTGGAACAGCTGAATCCAGTCAACTTTGATCTGTGCACAGTCATGCAGTACGTCTACTGGACTCGACACTCGCGAACACGGCTGACTTGCGGATAGAGTAGAAGTGATGCGAGATGTGGGATCGCCATCCTGCCTTTTACGTTCCAAAAAGGCCATGTACGAGGACTACTTGGAATATGTTATGCCCGTATACCAAGAAGGATGGCTCTCGGCATTCCCTTGTACAGATTTCTTGATGAGCTCCCTCATCCGCATCAACATGGCTCGACACGATGACTTGCACCATGGTGGCGACGGCGTCATGACTAAACTTGCTTTGCGGCGGAAGCTTCTCGACGACATTGCGGCTTTTTCTCCAGCGGCGTGGCTCGACGAGCGCACCCCGCAGCTTGCCAAGGTGTTTGGGTCGCGCGCAAAACAAGCAGAAAGCGGCAGCACACGATCGGCCCTCTTGGACCTTATACAATCATTTCAAATGGCTACTATCCTCTATGCCATCCGGACGCTGTTCCTGGACCATGGTATATCTGCCTTGATAGGGCAGACCCCGGAAGGAACAACACCCACACTAGACGACTTCTCGAGTGAGAGCGGCATCCTCGATTTGCAGCAGGTAGAGGCAGCGGCCATTGAAGTGCTGGGTGTGTCTCTGTGGCGCATCTGGGAGACGGAGCAAGCATCGCCAGACTGGTTCGGCAAGTTTACTGTCTGGCCATTGTTTATGCTGGGCATGTCCATCGACCCAGTGGTCGAACCAGAAGAAACGAAAGACTTCATTTGCACGTCGCTGCTGCGGCTCGGTCATCACATCGGGGCCATGGCGTACAAAGACGCCATTTGGGCTTTGCAGCACACCTGGGAGCGGTCAGAGAAAGTTGAGCGCTCTAGCTGGCTGGGCGAGCTGCCTTTGGACGTGTTGCCTGGGTTGTTCTTCATGTAGCAAGCCCCAGCGGCATCGCAGCCTGCAGGCGGAACAATTCGTCAAGTCAATGTGAATATGAACATGAAATGTATTCGATGTATAATCTAAGATGATAACAATGTGCCAATGTTCTGGAATAACGCCGCATTACGCCGTTCAATGTTTGTTTCGTTGCTGTCGTCCCCTACCGGTATCAACATTCGATGAGCGATGAGAAGCCTAATGTTCTCTGCTATCGAGATCGAGGCGTGGCCCGCTCCGGGGTCGGTTTCGCAAGTGCATTCTACATGGCCATGATAAATGTACAGTAGTCGGTGCGTTTCGGCGTCCCCTATACCATAAAAGACTCGCCGCAGCCGCATTCTTCCTCTGTGGAGCAGTTAGCACGCAGTTTCCACAGTGATGGGAACTTTCAAGTACATACTGATGTTCGGATTTCTGAAAACGAAGCGCTGGCTCAGCTTGTCTTCTGCCCAATCCATCTCGCTGCCAATGATGCTAAATAGCGCCTTGCTGTCGATGAGAACCCTGACGCCGTCCTGCTCGACCGTCTCGTCGAAGGCGCCAGGCTTATCGACGTATTCCAGGTGATAGGCCAATCCGCTGCAGCCGCGGTTGCGCACGCCGACCTTGATGAGCTTGGGCTCGGGTTGGTCCAGCAGGTTGCGCAGCTGCTCGACGGCTGCGGCCGTCAGCTTCATGGCCGCCTTGCGCGGTCGCAGCTTTGACCTCGGTCTTGTCGGCTTGGCCTTTTGCGGCTGCTTGTCGGGGACGGGAGCAGTAGCCTTGGCATCGGGTTGGATTCGCTGCTCCTGCTGTTGTTTCACCGCCGGTGATGATGATGATGATGATAATGTCGATGGAACAGTCTGTGCTGGTGGTTGTGATGGTGCTGCGGCGGGCGCGGGCGATGCTGGTGAGGACGGTGGCGGTCGTGTTTCGTGGACCCTGGGTAGGGCCTCAGGAAAGGCAATCGAAGTTTCGGCCAAATCTTCACTGCGCGCATCTGTCGATGAGCGCGTCGGGAGAGAGTAAGAGTGGTAGGCGGCGCATACAGGCCTCGATGTTGAAAATTGACGAATGGCCAGACGGCAGGTAGTGTGGCGGGCGGCGGCGACACGGCCGAGAAAGTGATGGGCGTTCATCGTAGCTGGAACATGAGAGAAGGAGAGCCTCTTAGTTCGATGAATTCAATGTAGAAGGAGAGTAAGAGCTCATGAACAAGACTGGCACATGTCGTTGGACGTCGATTGCAAGTGATGTTGATGATGGAACTTGGGTTGAGCTTTCGGCAGAGGTCGGGGAGGGCACAACAGTTACAGTGGGTTAGTAATGGAGACTCCAGCGCTCAGTACCTGTAGAGGATACAATGGCTCAGCACTGTTTTAGTGCTCGGCTCAGCGGCTTTTGAGGTGTGGCCTGACTCTGCATGTCCGTCTTCCGCCGAGCCAATCAGAGTCCTAGGATTAGTCACAGTTGCCTGTTTTTGTGGCGAATTTTAGACATTGCCCACCAGACTTTATTTATGGTTCATTTCACCCTTTGTCCATAGGGGTGTCCATCATTTTACATGAACAATCGTTAGCAATCACCGATTCTCTAACAAGGAAGGAGAATCATTTCTGACTCTCAGAAAAACCTATCCACGTCATCTGCCAGCCAATTTAAGCTTGACGTCGGTGCATCCGCCTCAAGCTTGTCCCCACAATCCTTTCCAGTCATGCGGAACAGTCCTGCAGACCACTTCTCACAGATGATCGCATAACTGCTGTCCGTGCCTTTCCATCAATTTCCATCAGCGCTTCTACTAGATGCCTCTCTTTTTCGCTTCTTGGTCACTGCCATTTCCAGCTTCCACGCTACTGGTAGATCCAACATCATCAGCGGGGACCAAAACGTTGGCGCCATAGTCATGATGGCCCTCGCTCCGTCGTGGCGGCGGAATCAGAATATCGAACCAGCGCGGCACAATGAGACCAGCTCCTATGATAATCAAAGCGATGTGGCCAACTGCAAACCCGAAAATATGAAGCGGGTCGTCTCGCAATTCATAGAATGATGGATATGAGAAGCTGTATACGATAGACAAGGTCGGCGCCGCAATGTAGCGAACCAGCGGCGCCCAGAATGCGGGAATCTTCCAGTTTGTCCCTTGGCCAACAATCTCGTTCAAGTCGCGGCGAAGTTGGTTACCCTACACTGAATTAGCTTTGTTGGATAAGATGGCCAGTCTTGATACATACCGAGTAGAGTGCGACAAACCAGACACGCGAGCCAAAGACGCTTCTGTTCCACCACTTTGGAGCTGCTGCGTCGGGCGTCTTCCCCAACAGGATAACTGCAACCAGGCCAATAATGAAGATGCCAAATCCCACGCATGCACCAGCGACTGGCGACACAGCCTGAGCAATCGCGACGCCGAGCACCATACCACCAAAAAAGCCGCCATTGAAAGTCAGGAAAGCCGGCAGGCCAACTTGGCCAACAACGTCGCGCCATCGATACAAGGTTGTGGATGTAACACATTCAGCCCAGACAACAAATACCAGGCCTACGTCGTTGATCCAGCGATCGACGCCGTCGAGCAAATAGAAGCCAAACTCGGTACAATATGGCAAAGTCAGGCAAAAGAAGGCAACTACGACGGCGGTGACTACCCAGGGTCGACTGAACCGTGGGTGGGCATCCATGATCAGAGTGACAATAGCATCGACCATGGCAAATGCGGAGCTGTATCCAAGAACCATGAGGGTGAAGAAGAGCATGACGGCCCAAAAGTTGGCACCAGGCATCTGCGTGACAGCTGTAGGCAGGGTGATGAAGCCCACCACGAAACTGCCGAGTCGCTCACCTCCGCCAGGTGTGATGCCGAGAAATCCAATCACGCCATAGACGATGAATGCCGCGACGTTCTCAAACAAGACATTGCTGCTAACAATCATGATGGAGTCCATGACAGCGTTGGAGTACTTTTGGTTATAAGATGCATAGGACGTAAAGTAGCCAAAACCGACGCCTGTCGAAAAAAAGACCTGCCCACAGGCTGTCTGCCAGATGGTGCCTTTTGACAACTGACTACCATTCCACGTTGCCCAAAAGAATCGAACGCCGCGTGCGGCATTCTCGAGCGAGAGCGAGCGACCGATGAGGATAAAGGTAATGACGATTGGAAGGCCCATGGTGAAGTACACGACCCGGCCGGTCAGGCCGACGCCGCGAAAAATGGATACCCAAACGAGGAACCAGGTGAAAATGGCCCAGCCTACAGTCTCTCCGATGACTGCCACGCCGGGGTATTCGACGTATTTCGTGACGGATGATCCGTCGGCAGAGAAATTGCCGGGTATCGGGTCGACATTGGCTACCACATCTTGCATGTAAAACTCTTCGCTTCGGCCTGTCCACGGAAGTGGGCTTCGAAAAGAATTGCGAAAGTAAATCATTATCCAGGCTAGGTTGACCACAAAGTACGGACTGACGACTGTGCCGACAAAGATGAGCGAAAGGCCGGTGCCCTTGAGACGGTGGCTGATGTTGTTGTATGCGACGACGCAGCCTCCGCGGTAGGCCTGCCCGATGGCGATTTCGAGGACGAGGACTGGAATAGCGATGAGGAAAACACACATGAGATATGGAATGAACCACTGCAGCCCGTGATTGTTGAACGTCTGGCTCGGGTAGCGCAGCAGGTTACCCATGCCCGCGCAGCCGCCCATGGAGGCGAGGAGGAAAGCCGCGCGCGAGGGCCACTGGTCGCGGCCGTCGGCAGACTTGTTGCTCTTGGGCGCGACAATGTTGACAATCTTTGCAAAGGTGCCCATGATGTAGGGTGGTGCTACTTGAGCAGGTGTCGGTAGTTGGAAGCTAAAGTCATGTAGTGTCGGCGGGGCGGTTCGGTATTGTTTACGAATGAAGGAGATAAAGATGTAGCTGCGAACTGCTCCGACGCGGCCAGGTTTCATGGGAACATGCGACCTTTTAAAAATGCGACAAGGCTCTCCGGACAAGGCCGTCTTGGCCGATGATGCCATGGGAACATGTCAAGAAGGAGCGGAGAAGGGTTCTTGGCAAAGGCTACATACGCGGTCTGGGCGATCTCATCCAATTGATCAATGGCTGGATCATAAGGCGATATTTGCTGCCCCCTTTTTTCTTCAAAATTCAATTTACATGAAGAGTCTTGGCGAGCTTCTGGTCGATGAACTTGCCCGAGGCATGTATATAAACTGCTGCAGCATGGCGGGACAAATTTTTTTTTTTTAATTTGAGTTGGCTCTTTCAAACGTCCATGCTTATTTCTCCTTTAAAAGTGTGATATTTTTGTCTATACTGGCATTTCCTTTGGTAAAATGATGCCCATTTTCGCTGGAGAGAGAGCGGCCGCACTCGGTGTTTTATAGGATCGACAGACAGCACCTCCGGGGCCCGGCCAAGACGCTCATGTGGATAAGCATAACTTACGTTTAAACAATGGATCAACATGATAGGCGCAGACTCAGTTGTTACCCTCCCATGCCCAGGCGCTAAACCAAGCAAAATGTGTGCCGTCATGTCTTGGCCCTGATCCTTTCCTCTCGCAAGGCGGCCGGGGGGCAGCAAGTTTGGGGGGGCATGTTGCAACTCGCTAGCCGCGAGCAGTGTTGAAATGCATGCCAGGCGGACATAACAGAGTTTTCCACATATCCGTGGCGCGGTCTTGTTGCTGGTTTCAGAATTTGGCCTTGACTCGCCAGGCTAAATACAGGTAACTAGTTAGTGACTGATGGGCGACATTGCTTGGTGGCGGCGCCATGGTGATGCGCCAAGAACCCGTTTGCCCATGTCCCCAGCAGCTCCGCCCGCCTCGGCGCCAGTGTAAACGAGGCTGTCTACTCCGCAGCTTGCAAACACCTCCATGAACGCTCAACCAAGGCAGGGACATGGACACTTTCTTCAAGGTTTTAATACTGCGAGAGGCTCAGTCACTGCGCCGAAAAATTCGAGTGTGCTCGATTTGTGAGTGTGAGCCAACTCGGCGACTCAGCCACCCGCTCTGGCAACCATCATCAGCACAAGTACGTATTCGTCAATGCAAACAAGTACAGATCAGATTATGATTGGGGGGGGGGGGGGGGGCCCCCCCCCCCCCCCCCCTCCCAAAGGCAAAATAGAAAAAGAAAAAAACTGACATCCAAGTCCATCTCAAAACTTATTGATGAGTGCCATCGCTTGCAGCCCATCGAGACATCGACAGTAACATCCGGATGTCGCCTCGCATTCCAGCCCGAATTGTCCTAGTGAATGTCCCCTTCTCAACGCCCAGCTCGCCCTACAGAGTGCTGACCCTCCAAAGATGCGGCCCACACGAAGCACATAGCTAATCGAGCAGCTTAATTCGCCGGGTGCGGCTGAATCGAATATCAAAGGCTCGCCGTTGTGGCGCACCAGCAAAGGCCAGATTCTCGAACTCGTCTCAACTACGCAACGTCGCCTCTCAGCCTCAGCTGGCGTTCCGCCACGTGTTTGCACCTGTTGTATCGTTTATGTAGAGCGGATAGCCGCAATGCTGTCGCTTTCCCACGTTTGCGTTACCCCAGATGTAGACTCTGGCCATTGACAGCGACCATGTCCCAGCAGGATACCATGCGCGCCTGGGTCTTTACCGAAAGAGGCGACCCCTCGCGCGTATTAAGATTTACAACTCTCGACAAGCCAACGCTGCCGCCGCGCAGACCTTTGCCCCGCGATGCGCCCGAGCCAGAGGAATGGGTGCTCGTCAAGACGGCCTTTGCGGGGCTCAACGTCGGCGCCATTTTCCAGATGACGCTGATACCGCAAATGATTCGCACCAAGACGTGCATTCCCGAAATGGACCTGTCCGGTGTTGTCGAGGACGTGTGGCATCCAGACGCTGTTGCCGACGCCGACGCCGACGCCGCCGCGACCCGCACGCCTTTCCGCTTCCACAAAGGAGACAAAGTCGTGGCGATGCTCCCAGCCAGTCACTCCCTAGCCACCGGAACCGGCGCGCTGGCAGAGTACGTTGCGAGCCCGGCCAGGTATGTGGCGCACAAGCCGGACGGTGTCAGCTTTGGTGACGCGGCTGGCTGCTTGCTGGCGGGCATGACGGCGTGGCAGCAGGTTCAGGAGTCGGGCGCCAAAGAGGGCGACCGGGTCCTTGTCAATGCAGCGAGTGGTGGCATCGGGACCATGGTTGTGCAAATGGTGCGGAATGTCGTGGGCGGTTCGGGTCATGTGGTTGGTATCTGCAGCGGCAAGAATGTGGAAATGGTAAAGAGCCTGGGAGCCGACGAGGTAAGCCATCCCCTTGTGGCAATGGGCAGTTTTGAAACGCATCTCACCAACAACGTCAAAGGTCATTGACTACACCAAGCATGATAATCTTCCAGCACATCTCAAAGACCGTTTTGGGAGGACACCTTTCAACACCATCATCGACACGCTCGGACACCAGTCTCTCTATCTTGGCTCGCCCGCATACCTTGTCCACGACGGCATCTACTCGTCCGCGGGAATCAAGCCGCCCAGCTTCGCCGTCCCCCACTTCTTGCGCGCCGTCCTGCAGATGAAGCTCAACGAGTGGTGGCCGGTGAGCGCCTGGCTCGGTGGCGCCGGCCGCCTATGGCGGGGCGTGTCCATGATGGAGCCCACGTTGGCGGACAGGCAGCGCATCGTGGGCATGCTGGGCAGCGGGCAGGTCCGGGTCGTGCGCGACAGCGTGTGGAAATTGGAGGATGCGCAGGCGGCGTATGCTCATTTGGGAGGGCTGCATGCGCGTGGCAAGGTGCTTGTCAAGGTGAATTCGGAACTTGGCGACGATGAGACTTAGTCAAACACATGGTATGGTATATATAATTAGTATTTAGCACATTATCACTACTCCTCATTCTCCTCGCCAACATCGCCTAAAGCCATCTTCCATAAAACATCAGAACAGAAACTCGTCCCACACGGCTGTTCTGTAAAGGCCGTGTATCATGATAGAATTCGAAAAATTCTCCCCCAATCAGCTCTTCGTCACTCGTCGTTCACCTGTATACATTCGCTCACACCAGGCTCCAAAGTTGGATCGACCAATGACACCACGTTGGGCGGTATCTTGATCAATAGCTTTCAAATTCACGTTTTCAATGGCCAGAGATGCCAGGAAAGAAAGCGCCAGGAAAGCGATGGAGGCAATGAGCAAAATACGCATGACTTCTGTTTAGCTCTGGCTGATGGCGGCTCGCTCGGGGCTACCCATGGCAAAGGATGTAGCGACGGTGAGCGAATCTCGTATACCAATCGCTCTCGACTCGGACACCCTCGGGAGATGCGCTTCCAGCTTCGTCAGTAGCAGTCTTGTCCAGATGGAGCCCGCGATAGCGTTTCCGATGGCACCGCCGATCGCTCGGGCCGTTTCGTACAGCATCGTCACATTAGCAACATCTAGAAGCTGTCAGCGAGGTTGTGAGAAACATGTCTGAGATGGAACAACTGACCTTGGTGTCCGGCGACGGATTGTGCGGCAGTCTGCGCAACAATGCTAATCATGCCAGAGCCGCCGCCAGCAATAACTTGGCTAATGACAATCTGGGCAAGCGTGGCGTCCATGTTGGAGTATCGCATCATAAGCCCGCCGCCAACCAGTTTGACGAGAGTGCCCGTAACAATCACCCACTTGCAGTTGCCGGTAAACTTGACCACAAACGCAGCCGCGAGCCCAGTCACGGCGGCGGCAACGGCCTGCGACGTCATGATATTCGTGGCCGCCTTGGGCGACAAACCATTGACAACGACGAGGAAGGAGTAAAAGTACGGCTGCCAGAGGTAGTAGCTCAGGAATAAAAAGGCCTCGGTCAGGCAAGCGGCCGCCACCGTTTTGCTCTTGGCCAGGTAGAGCGGCAGGATCGGGTAGGGGGCCTCGTATACTTCGTACCAGACAAAGGCAGTGAAGCAGACGGTGCCGGCGACTACCATGACGATGATGAGCGGCGAGGCCCATCCGTTGTCGTAGCGAGCCGCGAGGGTCATGGGAAGCAGCAGCAGCACCAGACCAGTGACGAATAGCAAGAGGCCCGGGAGATCTGCCTGCGCCAGCTTGACAATGACGCTATCCGCCACACTGTCCTCGGGCGTCTTTCCTCTTGTGCTCTGGTGGCGCCAGATGGAAACGAGTAGCGGAATCGACACGACAGGTACAACAATAGTCCTGAAGCAAGTATATTAGTTTCGGCTCAAAGATGCCATCAGCGATGTGCGGTCTCTTACCACATGGCATATCCCCTGTTTTGAAGAATCCGTTAGCGAAAAGGGTCGACTTTTACACATTCCAGATCTCAAAACGTACCACCGCCAATGGGCGGGCACCAGCGCCTGCACCATCGGGCCGCCGATCCAAGCCGTAAAGATGGGCGGCGAGTACAGCAGCGCGCCAAAGACGGACCGGTTCTCCAGCGTCGTCGTGTCCGCCGCGAGGATCTGCTGGAGAAACACGACGCCTACTTGGCCGATGGAGTAAAAGACGTGGCCGGCCGCCATGGTCGCCAGGTTGCGCGACGCCGCGTTGATGGCGAAGCCCAGCACAATCGACACGAGTGAGACGCTCAGGGCCTCGGCGCGGCCCGACGCATCGGCAATTTTTGCCACGATGGGCTTTGTCGCTGCGTTTCTGTGGTAAAGAGCGTGTGCCCCCGGCAAAACGTCAGTTGGCCGTCTCGATGCTGGCGATTAAGGAGAGACGACGCGGGGGGGGGGGTAGTGCGTGCAAACTCACAGGATGTTTAGAATGGTGCTGATGGCGGGCAGCATCGAGTGCGATTTGAACTCGGAGAGCGCATAAGGTTGGTACGACGAGACAGTCAGGCTGTCAAGACTGAGGGCGATGGCGAGCAGCATCATTCCTATCCACGCAACGAGGATAACGGCCGGCTTCCACGTGCGGGTGACTTGCTCCATCTTTCGTACGCCTCGAGGTACATCTAGCTGTGCAGCCGCTTCTGCACGCATCGCTGCCTCTTTGTAGAGTTCGCTCAGGCTCTTGCCATTATCATCATCGTCGTCGTCGTCGCCGTCGTGACAGCGTGCGGCGCCGGTGTGGGCGCTCGGGGCCACCGGTGCAATGACATCGCCGCCCTCTTGCACGCGGCCAGCTTCCTGCTCTTCCCTTTGCTTCTGCTTCTGCTTCTGCTCCCGTCGCAGTTGTCGGCGGCGGGCGGCTTCCTCGAGCGAGACATTGGTCGATGCTGACCCTGCTACTGACGGCAGAGCCGGCGCCGGTGACCCAAAAGTCGCCATTTGCAAACCTGGATAATTCATCTTTTGAGGGTTCGCTACTGATTGGGGGGGGGGGGGGGGTTTCACGAAGGGGGATTCGTCGAGAGAGGGGAAAACAGAGGGCCAAGATGGGCGACAAAGGGGCAGGTATACAACAGGGAACACAAGGAAAAAAGCTACTGGTACGTGACCGATCCCGTTCCGTACCCCCGCCCAAGTCAGGTTTCACAGCATGGGACTTGAGCTGGTTGATAATGGCATTGGTTGGTAAATATCTTGGCGGCGCAACCTGGCTTGCCTGTGTACCGTGGCCGTGTAAATCCGACTCGCGGGAGGTGCTGCGTTGGCCCAAAAAGTACAGTGTACATGGAGTGACGGCGGCCACCAACGCGGGGAAACACGAGAGCGCCCGCAGAGGATGACGACGAGACAAGGTACAGGGAACATTTGGGTGACCTCGTATAAGCAAAGTTGCGATTCAGATGTCAAATCCTCCGAGCCATCTTGTGGAGTAAACAAGGCACGAGAAGAGGCGTGGAGGAGGGGGGGGGGAGGGGGGGGAGGGAGTACGCACGATAGTAGCAGACCCTGATGGCATCTTATCAGATGATCTGATAACCTCCAGCTTTGCAAAAACCTCGAGTCTAGCGAATTGACGTGCTCCCTTCGTCTATTTTAGTAACACCAGTGTTATTAGGGCCGTTTTGATCCCTGCTCGTTCACGCGAAAGTGGGCGGCGGAACTTCTGTCTCGGCCCAATGCCCACGTCTCGGTTTCGGGGCCGGAACAAGCTCGACAAGATGACTAGGTTAGTTTAGTTGCGGTGCTCGGCTTGGGGCCGGAGAACCGACCGGCAAAAGATGGTGGTGGGTGGCTGTCGCGAAGCTGCCACACTTGAGCTAGTTTCTTGCTGTGGCTTCTCAACTACTAAAGCAACAGTCTAGTCAGCTTTGTGTAGTAGCCTGCCCAGAGTTGTGTTGCTTCCGAGGCGCGGCCTTGTTGGATGATTCACACGCTTCTTACTTGTGAAGCGGCCAGTCCCCGCGCCGGCAATTATTGCGGAGCGGCCCTGTCATGTCCGATTGTGCCCGCGCCGGTGAGCATGGGGCCTGCGTCTTCACGCACCACATGATATAGTAACGGCAAGGGCTGCTTCTACCGGGGCGCGCATGCATTTCCGCGGCCTATAGAGTCATTCTCGGCTTATACAATTAACGACGAGTTGTAGCCTCAGGTACAGGTTTCGGCGAGCCATAGAATCCGTGTATATAATAGTGCCCTCCGCACTTTGGCTTCACCAACACAACAAAGCATCAAGCTCCGTCCCGCGACTCCAACAACGTTCACATCAAAGTACCAAAAATAATCAACCAAAAATCAACCAAAAATGGCCCCTTCCCGACCCGCGCAGAACCCCATGGAGGGCACCCCCCAGCACATCCTGGACCTGCTTGACCGGCTGCACGCCGAGTCGCTCGCGCAGGAGCACGCCATGGACCGCTCCGTCTTTGCGGGCGCCGCCACCGACGAGGACAAGAAGACGGCCGTGCGCGACAAGTTTATCGCGCTGGACCA
Organism: Beauveria brongniartii; assembly: GCA_030782485.1. Lineage (NCBI taxonomy): Eukaryota > Fungi > Ascomycota > Sordariomycetes > Hypocreales > Cordycipitaceae > Beauveria > Beauveria brongniartii. The sequence continues at coordinate 132,271 of JARJPP010000261.1, forward strand.
GGACAAGAGCCAGTACGTGTACGCGCTGTGCCGCGCGACCGACGCGCGCACCATTGTCGAGGCCGGCACCTCGTTTGGCGTCAGCACAATCTACCTGGCCCTCGCCGCGAGCGCCAACGCGGCCGCGGCCCGCGGCAGGGGCAAGACGGCCAGGGTCGTGGCCACCGAGTACGAGCCGACCAAGGCGGCGCGCGCGCGCGAGTACTGGGCGCAGTGCGGCGACGTGGTGACGAGCGCGATTCAGCTGCGCGAGGGGGACCTGAGGGAGACGCTCAAGGAGGACCTGGAGGACGTTGATCTTTTGCTTCTCGACAGTAAGATGAGCCTATACCCATTTCCGTCAAACCCATTCCGTCAAGAGACAAAAGACAAAAGACGTCGTTTTGTGGTTTCCTGTCAAAGCTTGCTAACTCTGCCTGCCATCCTAGTCTGGACTGAAATGGCCCTGCCGACGCTCAAGATTGTGCAGCGCAAGATGCGTCGCGGTGCCATTGTCATTGCTGACAACACCAGTGTGTCCGAGGGATACGACGAAATGCTGACATATATGCGCAACCCGGATAGCGGTTTCATCACAATGACTCTGCCCTTCAGCCAAGGCCTGGAATTCTGCGTCTACCTGCCCAAGAACTGAGGTAGCTAGGGGGCATGGCTGGTTGTGTCAGTCGAGATTGGTCACAAACTGGACCGAGGTACATGTTCCATGTATAGATGAGAATGGCTGCAATTTAACAAGAGTCATCATGTAGACAAAAACGGCATTGCGCATGTTGTCTTGTTTGGTATCGTTTCATATCTCGTTACTATAAATAGTCCTGCGACTAACTCTTCGCTTTGGAATTCGCCTTGTCGTCACAAGACAATTGAATTCCGGAGCCGCCTGTCCATTCCGCCATTGTTGCTCCGCGTCGAAAATGCGACGCCAGGTGCTGCGCTCGTTCGTTCCAGCTATTCATCGTGACGTTGCAAAAGCCGCATCGGCTTTGGAGCTTGTCCTGCTTGTGTTGAAGCAGAGCCAGGTCCGGCTTCCATCCATCCCACTTCTTGCAGTGGTGGAATTTATGCAGATGTTGCCAGAGGTGGTCTTTGCGCGTAAATGTGCGTTCTGATGCGGGCCTCTCTGCACACGTCTGGAATTCGTGTGATTGTATGTGGTCGTGCGTGGGCGAGGGTTCACCGCAGAATATGCATTCTGGGTGAGTTTGGTTGACGCGCCACACCAGAAACGACTGGTCCGGCGGCAGAGGGACTCTGCAAATCCATGAATCGAGACCAGGGAGATGGATGGAGCGTTCATGCCGCACCCAGTCGTATCGTTTGCGGAAGCTTTGCAGGCAAAAGGTGCATTGAAAGGTGGTGTTCTTGGCTCGCGTACCGACAATTGGGCTCTTGTTTCCGATGGAATCTCCATCAACCGAGTTATTCGCGGAATATGGAATGAATGTGAAATCTCCCGATTGGTGAGAATTCGCCGAGCCACCAAAGCTAGTAGACGATGCCCTGTTGAAAGACCTTCGGCGATGTCTGCCAGACTCGCCACTGGCCGAAGACGCGGAGCCATCCCTCCCACTGCCATAGCTGCCAAAGTAATCCGAGCCTTCCTGAGGCGATCGGTTTAGAGCCCGTTCAATGGCAGAGGAAGAAGCAGGTTCGTCATCTGGCGGCGAATTCCTCCAGCGCTCCATGGGAGACATGCTATCCAGGAGAGAGCGAGGCTTGGGCGATCCCTTGCGAAAGGATTTGGTGGTATTGCTGAGTAGCGATTGGGCAGACAGCCTGTGCCGACGACGGGCATTGGCGAACCAATTGATGACTTGGGTGCGGCTCAGCCCGCACTGAGTAGCGAGGTCTGCTTTTTCATCCTCGGAGGGGTAGGGATGGTCCATGTGGCATGCGAACCAGTGAGACAAGGGCCGCGTCTTTTTGGCGGTTCGGGTGCTTGCGCGCTTCGAGGTGACGACTGCGAGGGGGGCGAGGCCCTCACGGGGCTCCTCGTCGTGGGTGCCGAGACTGTTCTCCTCGCTTACACCGTGGAGATGGCCAATGACGGGCCGGGAGGTCTCGAAGCTCGAGGCCTGGCGCTTGCCGCGCTCTGCCAAGCTGCAGTCCCGAAACAAGGCGACGCAGCTGGAGCAAGACGTGATGGGGTTGGGGTTGGCCTCGGTGGTCTGGAGTATCAGGCAATGGAGACGCTGACGCTTGCACTGCAGGCAGGGCTCGGGCGGGCGGTAGGCACCGTTCTTGACAAAAAACTCGTCAATGATGGCGGCGTTGCCAGCAGCAGTGCCAGGCTGCGAGGGCGCGTCGACCGGGCCGATGGGGAGGTCCCAGCCTGCGCCATCGGCATCTGGAAGAAAACCGACCGAGCCGGCGTCAAGCTGGAGAGCCGGGTCGGCGGCGAAGAAGGCGTCCTCAAAAGTATGGCTCAGATCCGCAGTGGTGACAAAGGCAGGGTCCAGAAACATGGAATCCAGGTCTTGGTCGGCAGACAGGACCTGGGGCATGAGGGTGTCAGTGTCGTCGACAGCGAGAGCGTAGACGGACGCAGCGGCGGTGTCCGGCGCCGGATAAGAAAGGCCGGCATCGCTAAATTGGAAGACGAAGTCGCCGTCTGCGCGCCGAGGGTCCATCCCGTAGAGTGAACAAGGGGGGCTGAGAATCGACACAGGCGAGAAGAGAGACTCGGGGTATGAGGCGCGCGGGAGGAGTGATTAAAATGCCTACATGATCACCAAGCAAGAGAGAGAATGTGTGTGTGTGTGTGTGTGGTCTGAGGGAAGAGGACGTTGAGCGCTGGTCCGGTGCCGGTCCGGGGCGATTGCTGACCAAAAGCTCAACTGCGGGACAATAATGTGCAGTGGGGGTTAGTTATAAAGTAATTCTGAGCAAAACACCACTCAAACTGCATGCATTGCCGCTCAGAAGTACCTGGGGCAAGTAGGGGACAGTGGGCTCCAGGGCAATCCCACCACTAAATCCCCAATATATTGCAGCTCGGAACTACCTACAGGCACTGTAATTCCGAATCAATCTTGACCCAATGCACAGACATTGCTGCTCATAAGTTATCAGTACCAGTAGTTAGTTACCTTGGAAGCACCGGCCGGAACAGTACCTGAAGGCATTGGAACAGTGCCTGGACAGGTGCGTGTTTAGCGCAGTCTTGGCGGTTTTAGGTGCTGACAGTTAGTTAGGTAGCCGGTCTTGCAGGTCTTGCAGGTGTCTTTTGTAGTGGATCTAAATACAGGGCACTTAGCGGTGGGCCGTGGGCACAACGTCATCAGTCTGTACATACCTACTAATGTTGGGCTCTTGCCAAAATGGCTGATGATCTGTCAATTCTTGTCCACCTTCTCCAATGACTTTCACATACTTATCAGACTCCCGTAAGACGCAGAAAACAAATCAATAAAAAAAAGGTCCATATCCAAAGTCATCAGCTGCCGCAGTGTTGATAGCAGAGTGGCTTTTTATAGTGGATGGCCCTGTTATTAGCGGGTACCAGTGGACACTTCCCCCTGTAACCGGTCGCAAGCATTCCACTAGCCGAGACCGCTAACAAACCTTGCGAGGCCATGCGACCAAGCCAAGGCGCATGGCACAACGGCGACTCGTACCGATAACTGCAATGCATCAACCTAGCGAGTTAACACTATCAAACTGGGTAAATTCTCAAAGCCTATCCTATCTGCATAGTGGCGGCAAGTGGCGGAACACAACGCTCGTGGCAAGTCGTATAGTTAACTTACTCGACAGCAAGCCAAAATCGCTGTCGTCTTACACTGCTCGCAAGCCTCTGGGTAACTCTACATATCAATACGGCAAGAGTTTACTAATCTCCATCCAAGTTACATGTTGCATCCAGCCAGGGCCGAGCAAGACCACAGACAATGATGAGACAACTTGGGCCAGGTCGAGCGCCTCCAATCACGCCCCTCATCAGCATATCAGTTCCCAGCCAAGAACCACATCGTTTAGTATTCATGCAAATCAAGTAGTCAAGTTATTAGCTTTCTACCGTACGCCAAAAGCTTCCAAAATCGCTTCCATGGTCCCACAAAAGTTCCAAAGACGCCCCTTGATATTCTCGACGCCAACTATGGCTGAACTTGTGGCGTGCAGCCATCTCATCGTCACCCAGCATGGCGCTCCGAGGCCCCCCTCCGACGAGTTTATCAGGAAAGCCCAGAAATTCGGCGTTGCATGTTGTTGGCTGACAATTTCCGATATTTCGTCAAGTCGTTGTCCATGTGAGCATTGCTGAATTTTGCCAGCGGCGCTCGTCACTGTACAATTGAAGAAAGCACCGATAATCGAGTTTGGCTAATCTTTTTTGGTATTATGAAAGCTGTTTCGGCCTGCCAAAGATGCCTTTCCCCCAAGTCGTACGCGCTGTTTCTTTTTCCTTCTTTCTCGTAGTTACCTCATGATGCACCATTAACACGGCTTGCGCCAACCATGGTGGCAGGTCAACCTCGCGTTCCCAGAAACACATTGACTCGGCATCATATTTATATCGGACAAAAATCGCTCGAATTGGACAGTTGTGAGCCAACGGGCCCAAATATTCTGTCAAAATCAAACCGGTTCGCCGATTTGCTTCCGAGGTGCTGACAACGGATACAGTTCAGTATGCGTAAAATCTGTTCCGTCGTTCATCGAAAGCTGCAGCTCGAGCCTTGTGCCGCCGACCTTTGAATAACTCCCCCGCCCCTTTCTCTCGCAATTCTGCCCTTTTCGTCAGTCACTGCAGCAGAACGGCGGCGGCCTTGTTCGTGACTCATGCATCCACGCCCGACATTGTTACCCCATCCCACCTGCCCACCCACATGGTCCCCAGCTTTTAGTTTTTGCCATAGGTAATCCGTAATTCGCTGATAAATCCAGGCAATGTATGGGCGCGTGACCGCGGGCCGCGACGACCCAGCCCAACGAGCCTGCAAATCAACGACGGGGTTGTAAACTGGGGTCCTGCGTCCGACGGCCGAGGCTGCAAGGGATCCCCAGACTATCGCGAGCCATCGAGACGACGACAAGTATTCGTTGTATGATCAAGTTGAAAATTCACGAAGCCGCAAAACCGTGGGCTTACCATCTATATATCAAGCACGTCTTAGACCAGCACCGCGACCCGGCAGAGGGCGCAAAACAAGCTGTTACTGGAGGGCGCTACTGGGCGCGGCGATTCTCTACCAAACAACAACTAGAGGGCGCGCACACAGAAAGTGTATTAAAAGAAATCAAGAAAAATGTCCAAAATCGTAGCCATATCGACCTCTCTTTCTCTCAATTGACATTCTCCTCTCCGGTCCTACGCTCAACCGCCGCATCTACCAACCCGACACCCATCATGCCCTCCTCCTCCTCTTCCCCGCACCGACGCCCGCTGCACTTCAACGCCCTCGCGAGAAACTGGGCAGCGCCACCAAACAAGGACCTGCCCAGCATTGTGCAGTTTCATCAGCGCTTTCCGGGCTATGAGCCGACGCCCCTGGTCAGCTTGCCCTCCCTCGCGCGGGAGGCGGGCGTCGCGGCCGTCCATTTCAAGAACGAGTCGGACCGGTGCGGCCTGCCCGCCTTCAAGATCCTCGGGGCCTCGTGGGGCACCTATAGGGCCGTCACGAAACGGCTCGACTTGCCGCTCGACACCGCGTTGGAGGCGATTCGGGACGTGCTGTCCGCGTCGCCGCTGACGCTGTATGCCGCGACGGATGGCAACCATGGCAGGGCCGTGGCCCGCATGGCTAGGCTGCTGGGTGTCGCTGCCGAGATTCATGTGCCGTTTTCTATGAAGCAAGACATTATCGACTTGATTCGTCAAGAAGGTGGGAATGTCACAGTGTCGCGTCAAGGCTATGATGCTGCTGTACAAGAGGCTTTTGCTGCCGCACAGCACTTCCAAGCTCTCTTTATCCAAGATTGTTCTTTTGATGATTATACAGAAGTACCTCAGGTCAGTCCCATTGTCATCCGGTTATTCTTACTCTTACTAACTACTCGTCGTAGTGGATTGTCGATGGCTACGAGACCATGACGCATGAGATAGACGAGCAATTGGGTGGGAAATCGCCAAGTTTAGTCATTGCACCCGTTGGCGTCGGCTCTTTTGCGCACTCGGTCGTGATGCACTACAAAACACCCGGTTCACGCTCAAAAATCATGTCTGTCGAGCCAGACACGGCAGCCTGTCTCTGGAAGAGGTTCGTTCGAGGTGAAAAAGAGTCGGTTCTGAGCGCGCCTACAATCATGGCGGGCTTGGAGTGCGCGACCGTGTCGGAAGGATCCTGGCCTGTCTTGGAAAAGGGCATTGATGTCAGCGCTACCGTCTCCGACTTTGAGGCCCATGAGGCCTGTACAACACTGCATGAGCTGGGCGTTGCTGCTGGACCTTGCGGAGCTGCGGCGTTGGCTGGCCTGCGCCGCTTGACCTCTGGCGACAAGGAAGCTCTGGGTCTGGACGAGAACTCTATTGTTGTACTGCTCTCGACAGAAGGTCTTCGGTCGTACGACATTCCTCACGATGTCTCCGTTGATGATCCTGTAGCCTTGACACAGGCTCTGGTTCGGATCGACTCCTCAAGTCCCGCCCTTGGCTCGAAACCCGGCCCTGGAGAGACGGAGATTGCCAAGTTCATCTGCTCGTGGTTTGAATACCGCGATATTGATGCGCACTGGGTTGAGCCAGTAAAGGGCCGGCCATCTGTTATCGGCGTGGTTCCGGGCCGCGGCAACGGCAAGCGCCTGGCGCTAAATGGCCACATTGACACTGTCACTCTTCTGGGATATGATGGTGATCCTCTTGATCCCGTCATTGACCACGGAAAGATGTATGGTCGTGGCTCTGCCGACATGAAGTCTGGTCTAGCAGCGCAAATGGTCGCAGCCGCCAATGTCAAAAGACTGCAGGTGGCAGGCGATGTCGTCGTAATGGCCGTGGCAGACGAAGAGTACGAGAGCTTGGGGACAAGTAGCGTTCTTGGGGCCGGCTGGAGAGCCAATGCCGCCATCGTCAGCGAGTGCACCGACCTGACCATCACCCGTGCTCACAAGGGTTTCGTGTGGCTTGAGATTGACGTACATGGCATAGCAGCACACGGGTCACGGCCAGACTTGGGGTACGACGCCATATCCAAGTCTGGCTACGTCTTGGTCGAGCTCGATCGCTACGCGGAACAGCTACAGCAGAGAGAGGCAGATGCAGTCGTCGGGCCGCCCAGCGCTCATGCCTCCCTCATTCAGGGCGGCGAGGAAGTGTCGTCGTATCCTGCCAAGTGCACGATTACACTCGAGCGGAGAACCGTGGCCGGCGAGACTCCAGCTATTGTCGAGCGTGAGGTACGGGAGTTACTGGGCCGGGTTGCAGCCGCTACGCCAGGCTTCAAGTATGACCTTCGCGTCACGTTTCATCGTCCGCCGTTCCTTATGGCGGAAGACGCTCCGCTGACGCAGCTCGTCCTCAAGCACACTGAAAAGGTGACGCAGGGTGATGCCAAGATTGTTGGCGCTCCTTTCTGGACAGACTCTGCGCTGTTACTCGAGGCTGGTATCCCAACCATACTTTTCGGACCGCGCGGCGAAGGATTTCATGCCAAGGAGGAGTTTGTTTATACCGACTCAATTGTCCAAACTGCGCAAATTCTTACGCAACTAGCAGAAGAATTTTGCGCTTGATTTCAACTCATATAGACTATATATCCATTACCTATGTCTCGATAACTAGATCTCACATATTACGGCTCTTAGGCCCTTGCCAAGTCCTCCTTCACTCCCGTTGGCACGTTTCATGCATACTCACGGGCATCAGCCGTCGCAACATCAATCTTGTCCAGCGTCGGCATCGGAGCGGTCAATCCTAGCGAAGCTGCAATATTAAACAGCCTTTGCTTCTCCTCGCGCGCAGCAGCATCCCCAAAGATCTCATCCATGTCCTCCAAGCTCTTACCCTTTGTCTCGGGCACAAACAAGTACGTGAAGAGAAACGCTAGCAGGCAAAAGGCGGCAAAGAAGATGTAGGTGCCCCAGCCAAACGACTCGAGCATGTCCGGCGTCACCAGACCAATGATGAAGTTGCACATCCACGTGCAGCTGGTGGTAATGGCCATGGCCTTGGAGCGATTGCCAAGGTTGAAAATCTCCGAGGGCAGGACCCAGCCAATCGGCGCAAAGGAATAGGAAAAGTTGACGTCGTAAATGTAGACAAACGCAACGCCCACCCAGCCGGCCGCTGGGTGGTGAAGCAAGTTGTTTCCGTAGGCGCCCAGGACTGCGCCGACAATGACCAAGGAAATGAAAGTCCCAGTAGCGCCGCACATTAAAAGAGGCCGTCGCCCTACTCTGTCAATGAGAAAAAGCGCGGGTAGGGTCGACAAGGTGTTCACGACGCCGTATACGCCCGTCGCCAACAACGAAGTTGTGCCGCCGGAGAGGCCCAACTGGGAAAAGATAATCGGACTGTAGTATATCAAAGCGTTACATCCAATGAACTGTTGGAAGAATCCAATCAAGCAGCCGACAGCGAGACGCCGAAATGCAGGTTTCGTCGCGACAAGACTCCCGTACTGCGCAAAGTACAGCGACGCCCCCGCCTTGCCGGGGAAGCGCTCCCGGGCAATGGCCTCGTCAAAGAGCACCTCAGCCTTGATGGCGAGGTACTCGTCCCGCAGACACTGCGAGTCGGGGTGCTCCGCGCGACGCAGCCGTGCGAGCGCGCGCAGCGCCGCGTCCTCCTGCCGCCGCATCAAGTAGTAGCGCGGCGACTCTGGGTAAAAGAGCATGCCGAGGCCGAGAACCAACGCCGGGGCAATCTGCAGCGCAAACGGCACTCGCCAGGCCGCCTGGCTCTGGCCGGAGCAGCGATGGCCGGGGGGGCCGACGTCGTGGCGCGGGTCAAACCTGGGCCGGTCGTGCGTGCCGCCTGTGTACGGAATGTCGGGAGCGCATCGAACGCCGCCTATATACTGCGTCCCGTACTCGAGCCAGTAGCTGATGAGAATCCCAAGCGTGATACTCACTATTGCAGAAAGTCAGCCAGGTGCTTTTTTTTTTTTTTCTTCTCGGGTACGTTGTACAGCTTACACTGCTGGAGCACGACCAGCGTTCCGCGAATGCCCGCCGTCGACACCTCGGACATGTACATGGGCACAATCATAGTCAGCATGCCGACGGCGAGCCCGGCCACCGCGCGCCCGCCAAACAGCACCGCCATCGTCTGCGCACCCGCCTGCAGCGCCGACCCGAGCGTGAAGACGACGACGGCTGCCAGCATCGAGCCTTTGCGACCGAAGCGGTCCGCGACGGGGCCGTTGACCAGGGACCCGAGCCAGGCCGCCAGCAGCAACGTCGACACGAACCAGCCCTTAAATCTGCTATCGAGGTAGATGCGCGGAAACTCTGCCGCAAACGACTGCATCTCCAGCACGCCGGACACGACGCCCTGGTCGTAGCCAAAGAGGAAGCCGCCGAGCGACGCAAACTATGAGCATTCGAGTCTGTCAGCTTCTATGCCCCATAGCAAGCAACGTGTAACTAACTAGGAGTCGAGACCCCTAGTCTTGATTACATACCGCCGAGAGGCCGAAAATGTAGGGGTTGTCGAGGAGCTGACGCCAAACCGCCGGGGGCTTTGTTGTGGATGCGCGTGAAGCCATGTTGCAGTTGACGACACTTTTGCGTTTTGCTTCCGCCTCTGTAGGAAGACAAAAGTAGGGGAGGGGAAAAGAAGGAAGTCGCGCGCTGCATACGACACAAACTCGCGGGGAAACCCCCGTGCCAGCTTACTACCAAGATGGCCAAGATCAGCTTAGTCCTTAATAAGTTGCTGCCCGCTCACGCCCTAACTAGCCGGTCACCGATCTGCGGGGCCGAAACGTGGGGGTTGCCGTGACCCGTTCACACCATTGACCTGTCGAACTTGACAAGAGTTTCGAACGCCACACTGTCTGTTGGCATAACAGTAAGTCACCTCTACTGCTTCACTCTCTGCCTCAGTACCGTCAATAGCAACTCTGCGCTAAATGCAAGAGATATCCGATCTCCGTGGGGACCCAATATCAGTCAGACGTGAAAGCTGTTAGTGTCCACTAGTCCACTACTGGTACTGAGCCTCATCGCGGCAAATGTATCAGCGGAGAGTAAAAGGGAAAATCATTTCATTCATACGCTGCATCAACTTGATCCTCAAAACCAAGCAGAGACTTTAAACACATCACACCATTTTCGTCTGGAGCTCCTTGTTCTCTTCGCGCAAGCCCTTCAGTTGACTCCCAAAGTCTTTGTTCACCCACTCCCAGTAACCCGTCCAGACACTCGTCACACCGGCATTGCTCGTGGCAGCACCGGCGTTGCCTGTAAGAGCCTTCATCTTCTCGCCTAGGAGAAGCGTGACACGGAGAATGCTCTTATTCGCTTCTTCCTGCTTCTCAATATCTTGTTTCACAGAATTATCTTTTAGTTTCGTCGACAAGACGGCTTTATAAGCTTCCGCGATCGCATCCAGTCGTCGTGCAGTCTCATCTGGATCAATGACAATAAGCTTTGTTACCATCAGGTTACAAAGCTGCCGAATATCGTTGTCATCGCGCAAACCGGCAACAATCCGGTCGTAAAAGTCGATATTGTTGATCCGGCTAAAGGCAGTCTCCATGAGAGCATACAGCGTTTCATAGGCACTCTGGAAAACTCATTAGCTCAATGTCACCAAGACCATATACTAAAAGGCATTTTACCTTTCGAACTTCTAGGCCATCATCGACAGTATGCTTGAATGGCCCCATCTGTACTTCGCGCACCAACTCAGGCTTCACGACTGATTCAGTTAGCACAAAGGGCATGAGCTGGCCGAGATGAGGCAGGATGAAATCGGGCTTATTGTGCGCTGCAGAGTTCAGCGTCGACATTGCCAAGCGACGAATCTCCATGTCTTCATCTTGCAGCATGATAAGCAGCATATCGATCAACATGTTACGCAGCACAGCATCAAACGCCTCGTCGCACTCAGGGAGCGTGTACCGTACTGCCTGCACAGCCATAGCACGAACACCCGTCGACTTGTCCTTGAGCAGTGTCTACCAAGCGTACTATTAGTAACTGTCTTCATATCCAAGTAATCAAGTCTCCTACCTGGAGTTTGGGCATGAAATTGGTCGGGTCCAGCGTTGCCAGACGCCCGACGCACTCGGCGCAAACCACCTTGTTGTCCACGTTATCCGATGCCTGAAGCAATTGATCCCAAATGGACACGGCTTGGTCTCTAAGGTCAGCCGATTGATCGGAGACAGACTGTAAAATTTCTTTGATCGACTGAATCAATAGATACTGTGTGTTTCCGCCTTTCTTAATTTCCTTGAGAATAGTGGGTAGGAATGCTTGAACGTTCCCAGAGCCGGCGCGGCCAAGCGCAACGGCGGCGGCCAGGGAAACCTTGTCTGGCTCAGCGCTGAACTGGCCAAGAAACAGCTCCGGCTTCAATGGTGAAGTTGTGCCAAGTCTCATACCCGCCTCGCCAAGGACTGCAAGTGCAAGACAGATGCGGGCGTTGTCACCGCCTTGAGAGCTACTCTCTAGCTCAGAAACGAAGCTGCTGACAGAAACCCCAGACGAAGCTCCACCAGTGACGAGCAATGTTCCTATTACTTTCCCGACAACCACCGGGTCACCTGCAATGCTCACATTCTGCAAAAGGCCGGTCATCAAAGGACCACCGGCGCGACTTTCGCCAACAGCACTAACAAGAGTAAGAAGCTGATCGAGGACTATTCCAGCCAGGTGTGATTTCAAAAGCTCGCATAGAGCAGAGACAGTTTCCTCGGTCATAACCAGGTGTGCATCATTTCGGACCAAGTCTGCCAAGATGAGCAGAGATGGGCCGAGAAGGTGCGCGTCGGCGTTCCTCACGTTTGGCATGAGCGCCGAGACGATTCCCTCAATGGTACTGGCTTCGAGTTGGCCCTCGGCAGCTTTACATAATACAAGATTTTTGAGCGCAGCGATGCTGGACCCACGAAGAGGTCGGTTGGCTTTGCGAAGCTGGTCTGCAAGCTCCAAAGCCACCTCTTGAATCCAACTTTTTCGCAATTGGCCTTGGGTGTTGGCAAATGTAGCAACAATATCCAGTGCACGAACGGAAGCAAGCCGGGTGGTTTCATTCTTGAGACGTTCGCGCAGAACGTTCAGCGCAGCGTCACGCTTATCTTTTGATAATAGCGCCTCACTTTCGACCGCGGATGTTCGAGAAATCAAGACGCCAAGTCCGTGGATAGCACGTTGCCTAACCTCTGCGTCTGCGTCATTTGCTGAAGCTCTGTCCATCATCACAGTAAAGAGTTTGTCGAGCTCTCCTTTGTACTTAATCGCGGATCCTCGCGACCGAGGTGGCGTAATCGCTTTGACCAGTTCTTCTGAGGTCCGAATGCCCTCGCTTGAGATTTTGTAGAACCTGTCGTGTACAGCAGATGTCACACCGTCAACAATCTGTGTTAGAAATGGCTGCAACACAGCTGACGAGTGAGTTTTTGAAATGTCGCTAATCAGTTTTAAGGCAGTGACTCGAAGCGAGCTGGGCGTGGCAGATGCAGTACCTCCGCTTGTCGTGATTGAGGACGAAATTGAGCTGGAGCCGGCAGGCTTGATCACATCCAGAATCAGGCTAATGAGGGTTCCAAAGTGGTCAGCAAGGCCGCCTCGCAACACGGACACAAGATCATCGAGTAGGCTGATTACAGCTTGCTTTGTTGGGATAGTCTTGCCCTTGAGCTGCTTGGTCGCAACTTTGACAATACTGGGTATGAGGATCGTTAGTTCGGCACGGGGTCCATGCATTGGCGCTTTTTCGAGGATCGGAGAGACCAAGCCAGTGCCGATCATCGACTTGGACATGTTTGAACCACCACCACTGCTTTGGCGTCTGCGTTTGCGGCTGATAGGCATTTGAACAGCAAGATCGGGCTCAAGCTCGTCCAAAGCGATGGTTTCGGTGTGAAGACCCTCACCAGTTTTGCGAACAAGGAGGGAAAGGGCGGAAATAATCTCGAGACGAACGTTTTCTTCGCGCTCATCCATACGCTTCACCAGAGTCGGTGCGGCCGTGTTATACAAAACCCCATTCTCCAGCAAATCACCACTACCGCGGGTGGCAACCAAAGTATATATGGCTTTCGCAGCGCATCTTCGCACTTTCCAGCTTGCGTCATCATCATCGTCTTCGAACCCATCGTCAGCGTCGAATTCCTCATCATCATCGTCTTCCTCGTCTTCCTCATTCAAGTCATCTTGCATTTCTTCATCCTCGTCGACCGCATAATTTGGGTCAAACCTCAAATAGCGGAGACAGGACGATATAACAATATCTGTAAAAGGACGCATTTCTTGAGGGCATGAGGCTAAGAAGGCCTCGAGGGCCACGAGCGCTGCTTCTCTAACCTCATTGAACTCAAGGCACAGGTCGTCTCCATCGCTCATTTTTCGCATGTGAGACTCGAGCTCATCCTCTGTCAATTCCTTTAAAATAAAATTGGCAGTTTTTGGTAGATGCGTTCCGAAACGAGCAGGAATTGAGCGAGCCATGCTTCCGAGGATAGAAATATAAAGACGACGCGAGACAGCTGTTGCGTTAGGTCGTGCCAGTGCCTCTGTGAGTGTGTTGACGACCTTTTGCAGCTGTTGATCCGACAAGTAAACGGCTAGCATGGAAATGGCAACAACAGCTCGCTTCTTAACAACAGAGCTTCCATATTCGCCTTCCAGAAGACGCATCACGACATCAAGCATAGATTCCGCTTCTTCCTGGTCAAGAAGAGGGCCAAAACAGCGAACAACTTCAATCAATACATCCACAGCCTCGACACTAATTTCTTTGCTGTCCTGCAACAGCGCGACAGGCATGTCGGGCAAATTGATTTGATCGTTGGAGGGGCCGCGACTCTTGGCCTTGGAGCCGACTAGACGTGGGATCAGCACGCGCCTTACGGCTGCATATGCGTTGTTTACGTCGAGGTTGGCCGGTGCTCCGGGAAGAGGTCGGGGAAGTGCAATGATGACTTGACGTAGAGCCAATGCTGAAACGGCATTGTCGACGGAATTTTTGAGCTTTAGCGAGGATAGCTTTTCGATCATGGGTCCCACGATGCTATGGGGGACTTTTGCGACGAGAGGACCTACACTGCAGCACATGTTAGCACGGTTGATTCTCAACGCTGCGTTGGTAGCCGGTAGTATGACGAACCACTTGATAGCCAGGTTTTGCACTTCGCCATTCTGGTCGTCGAGAGTCTTGATGATGCTATCAACGGTGCGGGCGGCGACATTGTAATCGTGCTGCAGAAAATCGGGCTTGGAAAGAGTCAGAATATTCAGAAGATCGTTCAGAGCCATGAACCGAAAATCCGGATCGGCATCGCTCAGCTTCTGAACATGGTTCATGACCGCCTGAGGCGTGCATGCAGCCGGATTGACGCTGGCCATAATGGTACCACCGAAGGAGCTGAAGCTGGTATTAAAAAGGTCGACATGCAGTTTTAACTTTGCACGATTTCTGCTCCTTGGTCTCTGGCCTCGGAACTTCACGGCCGGCCGTTTGATGGGATCTTTGAATGTGAATGTTGATGAAGGAGGCAAAGAGGCGGAAACCGGGAGGTGGAGGTGGGGCAACAAGCTTAAGCTTGTGAGGCAGTGGAGGGGCAACAAGCAACTCCAAACTCGTGAGGGGCTGCTATCAAGCACAGATTGGTGCACCTCCTTTTACGAAGAACAGTTTCCAGCAAAGAAGTTCGCATATGCAGGCACTCGACTTTCCCTGCCATTCTCTCGAGCTCCTGGCATCCCCCCCTCACTTGACTTTATTTATTGACAGAGCCAGTCGCCAGGCAGCCCTCGTACCCACTCAGCGGGTCAAGTCTTCCACTCGCTGCGCTTACGGGTAGCCTTCAAACGTTGTGTTCCAAACTCCCAGTCCAACGCCATCAAACAACTTTTCTGAGGATCGTCTAGGATTCAAACCCCCCTAGCACGCCACGGCAAATGAATCATCTCGTTTGGAGTCGGCCAAGGATAGGGCGCCCCCAAAGATAGGGCGCACCCAAGGATAGCCATACACAGTGCCCTTGATCTTTCGGTCATTCATTCATGTACACTAAAATCAGGCATCGTTTGCCCCTTGTTAAGGTTGCAAAATCCGAGCCAACACTTCGAAAGCGAAAAGTTCAACAAGGCCTACCTGCTTGGCACAAGACCTACTATGAATGAAAGCCCCCACGAGGTCCAACTTCAGTCAGCTCCTCGGCAACATTGTGGTTCCCGTAGCCAGAGACTGGGAGAAGTTGTCCTCAATCCTGTTTGCCAAGCGCCCAGTACGAGGTCTTGCGAGCGCTAACTTCAACCTCACACACTCGACGGGAATATACGCCGAGAACTGCGAGAGGCGTTTTCTTCCCGGCCGGCGGCATAACCCTCCAACCCATTGTCGATCGAGAAATTTCCCACAATATTGGTTGTGACGCGTGAGAGATGATCCATCGCGGGGGAAGAGGGGGCCACATTCATCCGCCTCAAAGGCCGTCGCTGGCACACGACCGTTGGTCTAAGTCGGGCTCACACTCACAATGTCAACAGCGCCGGAAGACTTATTTCAAAAACTAATGGCGGGCCGTCACGGATAGACCAATCTTGTTTCGGATTGTATTAGCGGACAATACAGGTGACTGGGAACCAGAAGCAAGCAAGCACGCACAGACGAAAAGCTCGGCTTATGTTTCTTGTGGCTGTCGCTATCCCCACAAGGCCTACAACCCTGGCCACGAGGTAGTGTGGCAAGTGTGGGTGGTGAGAATCTGGAGATTTACGATGGCCTTCCTCCACACCTTGTTCGACTCGTGCGAACAACTTCTTTGGGAGCAAGGTGCGGTATTGTGAGCTCAGACTCCCATCTTAACACTGTTGCAAGCGCAAGTGCAACACTATGCGGAATCGCGAGTGCCGTCCACGGTGGCGTCACTTTTTTCAGCTCTTCATTTACTGAGCCGCCACTGCTACACGCGACTGACATATTGGCACAGCGATCCACCGACGAGTTGCATATGTTTGGCTCCCCCAGCCATGGGTCGCTACAGCCACCGTTTACGGGGCAAGCCTGGTCTCGATACTGTCTCTGTTGTAACTTGTTGAAGCGAATGACATGCATGGTAACTAGTGAGTACGTGTTCCATGATGCCACCCCTATCGCATGCTCATCATATGATCATTGCCTCACAATGCGCAATTCTTTGTTCAAAACCGTCTCGAGTAGCTTGGAGGTGCAGCACCTAGCCCTTGGCCGGGATCCCGCCAGGCGCCTTGTGCAGCCCCTCGTAGATCACTCGGTGGCCTCTGCGGCGCGATGCTAGCCGGTCCCGGCAAACATCGTTTTTGAGGGGTTTTCATGTTCCCTGGCTCGCCTTTTTTTATTATAGCCAATGAACCTCAACTCCATCTCTGGCTTTGCCGTGGCTTTTTGGTGGCGCCGAGCGTTCCTCAGCCGCTGGTTGGTAGTCGTCTGTACTTCGTAGTTGTCCGTACTGGGTCTCATCCACAGTCTAGGCCGCTGATGACACGGGCCTGCTTCCACCTCGATTGTGGAGTGTAAGGAGAGATGGCTTGTTTGAAAGCTGAATGGCCTTTTGTTTGCCAAAGGCCCAGCTCGTGGTTCCTTGGGGTCTCTTATTCTTTCACTTTACAAAGTCGAAAACAGAGCTCTGAAAGTATTCTTTCTCAAGCTCTCAAATCGACTTACACGGTGAACGCTCATCTGGATCTAGATTTATTCATCATCGAATCTCGCCGCAACACTGCTCGCGTGAGCTGCAGTGTTGTTAGCTGCAAGTTCGAACCAGAAATATTCACAGTAGATATGGACCTCCCCGCATCTGCGGAAAAGAACCACATAAGGTGCGCATTCCCCGTCCATGCGACCGCAAGGGGCCGTTGCGAAATACTGACTCCATTTTAGACATGGGCTTTCACTATTGAGCGTCGATGATTTCGATTTCGACTGGTATGGCACTGAATTTAACGGCACGCTGCTTCAAAGGGGCCCCAGTATTAGAAGCACGCCGCTGCGAGATAGCATTGGCTCGGCCCCTTCTCCCATTAGCAGTACAGGAGCGGCTTCATGGTCAACTGATGGTTACATGCCATCTGCGACTTCTGCTACTTCTCATCCAAACGCCTCGCACAGCCAGCTCCGGTCGGGCGCCCCCAGGGATCAGCGGCCCTCGATGAGCCGATCACTGCGCAACGCTTCCGCTGCCAACATGTCTCAATACAGTCTTTATCCTGCTCCTACAAAGCCTCTTCCTCCGATTCCACCACCTAGGCCTAACACGCAACAAAATTCTTCCATCGACACCAACAGCCTATCGTCTATCAGTACCAGCTACTCGTCACCCTCAAATCGTCATGTAATTTCTTCCGAGCCAGTCTACCTCGGCCCAGGCTCAACTGCCTCGCCCGGTTCGTCGCTGGCGAAAAGCACAGAAGACTATCGTCGATTTCCGGACCGAACTCAGCCTCCTGTACAGCGGCCCTTCAGTCAACGATCAGTTCCGAAATCATTGACTCTTCATTTCTGGAAGGATATTGTGTCCGACGACAAAAAGGTCAACAACAGCGTGCACTATCTCGACATATCACCAAACGCAAGTATTCTGGCAAGCAAGCATGGGAACAACTTGGTCAAGGTGTGGTCCTTGGCCAGTGGTGAGCTACAAAATTCCATAAAGTTCTCATCCTACACGGAAGCGAGGTCCCGTTCTAGGGACTACATGATTCGCAGTCACGCGATTCTTTCGGAAACATCCACTTTGATTGCGATCGCTACTCGTTTCGGTCGCTCTATTGAGATTTACGATTGGGCGAGAAAAAAGTCTATTCAGACTATTGGAGACGCCGATCGGTGGACTGCCGGGCGCTTTGAGATCTTTGACGGGGGAGGGTGCCCGCTGGCAGTATATCGGGCAGACTCGTCGACAATTGATGTTTACCGGGCGTCGCCAGAGAGAAGGAAGCCACTTCACAAACACCAGTCTATCGACCTATCCAAATCAGGGCTTCCATTTACGCCCGTACTCCCCGAGTTGGCAATTTCGGCAACCAGTCCACTGGTGGTTGCCGCCGCGGGACCAAGACCTCCGATTGCTGGCCATCCTCCACCAAAGAGGGAGACCCTTCTCGTCGCATGGGAAACATCGCATGGAAACGACGCTACCTCAAATAAGCCCTATCGAGTCGCGAGGCCTTGGCAGCATGAAGAGCTTGATACCGCGATCCCAATCGACCTGGTCACTTACGGTAGCGCCGTCGTCTCAATCTGGATACCCGCCAGCTTCCGCGCCGTGCCCGTTCCAGCAACGCGTAAAGGCTCAGGGTACAATCTGACGCGCTCCAAGGTGACACTACGCTGGGTGCTTGTCTGGGACCTGTCCGCAAACTCGACTCGAACATTTCCGATTCCAAATTGCACTTCTTGCATATCTCCCGACTGCCGACTAGTGGCCTACTGCAATGCCTCGGGTTCTGCAATGGGTGCTAGAGGCTCGCTCGTCATCGTCGACGTGATTACGGGGGAAGAGGCTTGGTGCTGGCCTGACAAGAATGCAATCAACGTACAAAGTGGAGCTGCGTCTGGATTCGCACAGTTTGATGGTTTGGGTAGCGTCACAGAACTGTCGTTTTCGGTCGATGGTCGTTTTCTGATTGTGGGAGATGGGCAAGGGCACATGTGTGTGTATGACGTACGGGGATGAAATCCAGGTGGAAATTTTATGAGGTGCGCTTGCTTTTATTGTATTCATTGTGTTTACCATATATCCTGGCGTTTATGCCCACGTTTTAATAGACATATCTGAACTCTGCAATCTCGTTGTCTGTCAAGTCAGCCTGGTTAATGGCCTCAACGTCGACTATCTGTACTGTATTCCCCGCTGCCTTGTCCCGACGACGGTTCTCCCATGCGAGGTAGAACCGAAGCATGATGGACAGAATTATGCCTCCTGCGTAGCATACCAACATGGCTAGGAAGCCAGATGTGTAACTTGGCGACTCTCTCGCAAAGAAAAGTTGTGGGCCTACAATGTTTCCAACACAGTATGCGATGAAGATCATGGAATTCATCGTCATCTTTTTCGTAAAGCCTCCAGTGTTGCTGGTGACCATGGAAACATTGAGTGGAAAGGCGCAAGCGTACCCGAACAAGAAGCAAACTCCGATGAAACGAGACCACTTTTGAGCCGGGTCAAGAACACGGATCATGATGACGCCAGCCAGCGATAGGGAGAATCCCCATGCTATCCAAAGGGTTCGAGTGTTGCGCAGATATGTGCTTCCAGTTGTCGCGATAACAACAAAAACAGCCTGGAAAGCAAATGTCAAACTGTTGAGGAGCAATGTCGAAAAAGTGCTAAAACCCATGCCTTGGATGACAATGGGACCAAACTACATGATATGTTGGCGCAAGTTGTGCTGTGGAAGAAGGGGTCTCGACTTACGCTTGCAACACCGCCATTCGGAATGTTGTAGCAGAGCTGAATTCCAATGAGAAGCCACAACTTTGTATCAGCAATCGCCTCACGCACTTGCGCCCACTTGATCTGATTGTTCTTGATGCCAGTCATGTTCTCCTGCACGCGTATGATTGCTTTTTGGCGGTCTTCCTTGCTCAAGAAGAAGGCTTGGATAGGAACATCAGGCAGAGCCATAAACATTGCGATACCCCATGCAATTGTAGCGGCGCCAAAAATCCCGAAAACAGCCTAGAAGCCAGGAGTCAGAGAGGGCATATGGGAAAACCAAGTACCAGTTTAAAAAAGCACCAATTTACCTTCCACGATGGGATGCTGTGGATATGACCAATTCCATAGCCCACTAACCCGCCAATCATTCCTGCAAATGGGCTTCCGAGAAACCATGCTGCCTGTCGAAGAGGCTGTTCAGATCGCTTATACCACATGGAAATCAGTACACCCAGTCCTGGCGCAACGGCGGCTTCCGTGACGCCAAGGAAGAAACGGTTCACGAGAAGACCAGCGCTGTTGAAGCAGAGCGGTGTCAAAATGAGAACGCAGCCCCAAAGAAAGCTAAAATACATGTCAGCAAAGGAAATTGCACATCAACGTATATTATGCTTCTGCGTGACAGAAGCGCTATACTCAACATACATTGACGCCGCAATGGTCTTTCCAGTAGGTAGGCGAACCATGAGAGCCGCGGCTGGGTATGATGCGATGAGATACCCAAAGTAGTAAACACTGTTTGCCCAAGAGTATGCGCTACCGGAAATACCAAGGTCTTCGCGTATACCCAAGATCGCTGTCAGGCTCAGTGCGGACTTGTCGAGGAACTGAAACATGTAGCACATGGCCATGATTGGAAGGAGACTAGATACAACCTGTCAGTAATAATGCCAAGCGCAGCTTTCTTGACCTACCAAATATCAATTTTCCGTAGTAGTCTTTTGTCTTCTTCGGGAGACAGCATGGTGCTCGGACTGGCGATCTTTGTGGAGCCCGACATTTCAATCACGCTCCCATCTCTGGGAGAGCTTTCGCTTTTTTCCGTCATGACTCCCTTCAGTTCGAAATTCGAGCCGTGGGCTCGTTAGATGTGAGTCGGCAGCCGAGTTGTAGATTAGTCTATCTCGCCTTATCCAGATGGCGAGGGCGTAGACTGTTTACAGGCCAGGCGATCAAGAAAGGCCTCGACGTTTCGAGGATCCGATCTACCGACCAGACTAAATAATCCACTTGGCAACTTTTAAAGGAGATCTCGGATAATAAAAACCTTATCGCGGGGGGTCCCGCTTACCCGACTTGGTGGAAATGCCCTGACCCGAAATCGGATGGTGCGGGGACCAGCGCCTGATTGTTCCCCGAGGCGATGCGCAAATTGATACACTCGGAGATGTAGAGTTGAAAAGAAAAACAAGCCAAAGTACGCCACTTGATGCTTTCAACAAGACGATGGCTTGTTTCGAAAGGAGGGGCTGGGGGTTATAAAAGAGAGAAGAAAAGCTCGCGAGAAGAACCTAGGGTATCACGACAGGCAGCCGACCCCAGGAACTACATCTTGACCGCGCCCGAGGAAATAAGTAATGACCGCCACTCGGAGATCCGCTGTAGTATATTCTGAGGCCTGGGCACTCTATTACGCTGCGGACTGCGCTGGTTGTCTCACCTAGTTAGATGAGGAGGTTGTTGCAAGCGCACACGCACAAATCATGGCGCGAGCTAGCATAATCGGTGCTACCTGCACGGCGAATATCTATTCATCAACCAAGTATGGAGAAGCTTGTTCAGCAAGCCAGGTTAATTGGAAACTTCACATATCAAAAGGGTCGCGGTGACACGGTTGGCCGCCGAAAATCTCAGGCCTCAAAAGTAAGCACGATGCTGCGGGCGCCGAATCTGCAAGCACCTCAATAACAGAAAAAGATCGACACGGTATCAAAGACATCTCTGCTGCTTTCTACTGGTTATACTCACTGTGCTCTGCGATTGGTAATTTTCTGCCAAGGCACAAAGGACTCACTCTCGAGTGAGTGACAAACATTGACTCATTCAGATATACCTATCATCCACTATCCTCGTAGTCTATCTCAGAGTATTGCTATTGTGGCAGTGGCATTTCCTTATGCTCATGTTTTTCTATGCTTTTTATCTATTTTATTTCTCATTTTTCTCTTGTTCAATATAATCATTCCTATGGCTTAATTACTTTGTTATCGTTTTATTGGCGTCTTTTGTACCCCCTTACCTTTCCCGCACCAGAATCCATGTATTATAGGGGTGTACGTCAAGGATTTATAAGTTACCAGTAGAACAATGCTGCATATACGAGCACAGAGCTCGAAGTAGAGCTACCAGCACGCAGCTGTCCATCTGAACGCAACGTCGCAAAGGACACCACCCCATAAAACTGGTACAATAGTTGGCTGCAGCACAATGTGATATGTAGCGCATTGTAGCTGCTTCATTTGCTCTACTATAGGACGGCAAGTTACATGAATTGAGGCACACAGAGTTCAAGTTTGAACATGTCCCATTACTATCTAAGCCAACCGATATTAAAAATCTCCATTGCAATCAACATTACAGCCTTCAGCCAAGATTTGTTCATCGAGCCCATACATCGATGTAGAATTCACACGTGAAACAGAAGCTTGGGTACTATACAATTTTCCCCCAAGATGCTCGAAAGAGCAAGCGAAAAAAAACCCCATCACAGCCATTTCATCGCGTCGTTTCTCAGAGAGAGCCACTTACAGAGCAAGAATGGCGGCAACGGCGGCGAAAACACCGGCAGGGGCGTAGATAGCGGCAGCGCCGGTGGGGATGGTGACCTGGGAGCTGGTGGGGGTAACACCGCCAGTGCCGGTAGCAGAGCTGGCGCACGAGGTGGTAACGGACCCGGGCTTGGTATGAGTGGCAGTAGCGCTGCCAGTGCCGGTCTTGGTGGCGCTGCCAGTCTGGGTGGCGCTGCCGGTGCCGGTAGCGGTAGCAGTGCCGGAGGAACCGGCGCCGGTGGAGGAAGAAGAACCACTGTTGCCAGAGTTCTGGCAGTCCTTGTAAGACTCCTCAGCCTGCTCGAGGACGGTGATCAGCTGGCCAGAGAGCTCCTCAGCGATGGACTTGGCGGCTTCGGGGACTTTGGCGACGACAGCGTCAATCAGGCTCTTGGAGTTCGTGGAGATGGCAGCGATCTGGTCCTGGACAGTCTTGCACTCGCCGGCCTTCTCGACCTGGGGCTTCTTCGACTCAAGAGCCTCGGTGAGGCCGCTGCCAGTCTTGGCGAGATCCTGGACACCGCTGCCGAGCTCGACAGCGTCGGAAGTAGTCAGGTCGGGGCCGCTCTCGACCTTGGTCTTGCCCGCCTTCAGATCGGAGACGAGTTGGTCGGCGGCCTTGACGAGATCGGACTTGTCACCGTTGTAGGCATCGACAGCAGACTTGACGCTCTTGATGTCCGAGTTGACGGTGCTAATGACACCCTTGACGACGGTAGCATCACGGGGGGTAACACCAGCCAGGGCAGTGGAGGCGAGGGTGAAAGCAACAGCGAACTTCATGTTGACAGTTTGTTGGAAGACTGGGTCTTGAAAATGAAGAATTGCAAGAAACGAGTGTTGTATAGACACTAAGCGAAGGTGAGTGATGGGGATGAGGAGAGAAGAATCAGAGCTGCAGATGAAGGAGAGAGCCAATGATTATATAGGAGAGCAGCTGGACCTTTTAGTCTGGCAAGCTAGGAGCGGTGGCATGCGAGAATGGGCGGTGGAGGGGAGTGTACTGGACAATGCACAAGCCCCTTCTTCTAGGCTGGAGACAATGGCCTCTCTTTCTTTGGCTACTCCAAACCCGGACAAACCCAATATTCGCCCTCTGATACCTTGAATAGGGAGGGAGAGGGTGTGCGGCCTGTGAAAGTGCTTATTACCGAGGCTGCCTATACAATCAGTCCATGAAAAAGATGGTTTGGAGCAGGTGAGTGGACCAAGTCCTGCCAGTATGGACAGCCACAACCGGCCAGTAATCCAGGTTGCCAGGTTACCAGGCCAGGTTTTCGAAAAGATTATGTACATGAACATTGTATAGTGCGGTTGCCAGCTATCGCGAGTGAGGCAGCGTGGCGGCAGCTGCAGGACCAACTCTGCATATTGCATGTACATGTACATGTACACACCAAGCCATGGAGGCAAAAGACACAACTAGCGTGCATTTGCGGGCTCGGAGATCTATCAGCGTGGAGAAGTGCGTGTGGAGAGCTACTGCCCAAGAGTCCAGCTGCTGTATTTCTCTCTTCTGATGCGGACGCTGGGCATTGGCTTGACGCCCTGATTCGGCCCAGGATGGTTTCAGCGGCCATGTGGAGGCAACAAAGGTTCCGGGCCAGACAAGGCTCTGAAGCTCGTCTTGGGGACCAGTCGGGGCTGCAAGAGTCATTGACTGGTGGGTTAGTTCATTGCGCACCATGTGCTCATTCATCATGCCCAATGGAAAGAAAGTTTCTGTCACTAGCTTTCAAGCGGGTTTGTTGGTTCGCAAGCTGCGAGCTTGCTATAGTTCCTATGAGTCGGCGAGGCAACCGTATGCCGTTTCATTCCCAGTACTTGCAGAGTGGCATGATGATGTATGATAACTACATCAAGCTGCCCCAGCTATTCTCCGCAAAAGCTGCCGCTGTCTGTCTGGGGGAAGGCCCGGCCCACCTCCACGCTGCCCCTTGCACTCGGATGGCCTTTCTCTCTCTCTCCCCCCCCGCATGGAGATTTTGCTAGCGTAGTTTTGCCTTGAGAGCTGCATGAGATGACTGCTATAATAATAAACATGTGGTTATATGATGTGTTCAAAAGCATGTGCAGTGAAAATGAGCGTCCAGGGGACGGCCAAAGTCGCAATAATGGTTCAATGAGCAAGCATGGTTGCCGCGGCCTACCAACAAAGCAGCCCAGTCGGGGCCTTCCTACATCCTTCATGCAGCCACTGAGCACTTGATGAGCAGGCACCAGAGCAGAGCTAAGATTAGGCCCGAGCCAAAAACAGAGCAATGAGCTAATAGAAGTGATGGTGTGCTGATGGGCACGAAGAAGAACAGATGGCAGGTCACTTGAGAGCACAATGGCGCTGAATGAGGTGTGGGCTTGCTCAAACAGGAAGTATTCAGAAGAGACTTGGACAAGTGAGGCTCCACCTGCGCAATACGGATTGCTCGTTCGATTCTTCTGTCTTTGCTGCACCTGCAGCTCAACCGGATTGAGACACAGCTCCGGGGAGTGGGCTTCCGGTCCAGCCAACCACTGCCTGCGTCGCTCAGAGAAAGTGTCCACCTCATCTCTTCATTGACGAATAAATAGGATTTTCTGCGAGGAGAGGGTCTGGAGGTACAAAGTACCAAGTATGGCCGTCTTCCATTGTCGAGCCTGGGTGAGACCGCACAAGCATGCGGGCACGGGATTTCAGACCTTTTCACATGAAATCAACGGTAATTTGTACAGTTCCAGTACAATCTGGCGTGCTGAAGTACTCTCGTTTTGGTATTGCGTTGGTGTGGTAGAAACAGCAAAACTGAACAGGTCCTGGCTGGACTATTTAAATATTATTAATAAGAGAATAACTTTTTCTCAAACTATCGAGCCTAGGCCCTAGGTAACTAGGGAGTTATCCACTTGGGCTCATGGGCACTCCCAATGCGGACAGGTTTGCGGCCGAGGCTTGGAGAAGGTTTGGCGAAAGAATTGAATGCAACTTGTTCTTTCCCGTCTTGCCCTCCACTCCTCCTAGCTTTGCCAACGGTCTTACGGCTGCGGCCGCAGATGTGGGTAAAAGTAGGTCGGCCCCTTTGCAAAGATGTTGACGCCTGAAGCCATAAAAGGCATGTTCCGTCGCCTATTGATTAATACTACCTAAGTTAATAAGCCTCTAGGAAACAAGGACTTTGCTCGTGGTTGCTATTCGAATTGAAACTGTGAGGATACATCCGAAAGCGACTTGTACCATTTATCTGCTGGTAGGCATATGCTGATCTATTGTCATTTTTGCCAGGTCATGACGAACAATAAAATGAGATCGCCCAGTCACAGGTACTTGGTTTTATTATTTGAAGCCTGCAGACCTTACGAGGTATCCGCCGAAGTGCACAATCATGCTACTGGTGGCCTCTGTCGCTGTTCCATCATTGGTGAGGCAACAAGTAATTAGTGAGAAGGATGGTGTGGGTAGCGAGGCAGTGGCAGGCAGCAGAAAGGCAGGTTATACGGAGTAGCAAGGTTAGGTATCCAAGTATGCTGAGCCTGCAGCTCGGCTGGGGCTTCCATGGCAGCAAAGCACTTTCAAGCATTATACTCCGTATTATAACTAACTAACTTGGTGGAGTGGATGGCTCATTTCCTTTTATTAATAATTAAGCGAAGGTGAGTGATGGGGATGAGGAGAGAAGATGACGGAGTAACTTTGGAGCCGCGATTATGTGTCGAATAACACGGGCTTTCTACTAGTAATTATCCGTACGGATTACTTTGCAGGTAAATAGCCCTTGCCCATGGACAAAGCCCTATTTTTATTTTATTACTCCGCTCAGAAGATCGCATTGACTCATGCCCTGGGTTGCGTAAAAAGGCACGCTGATTGATAAATAATTCATCTACTCCGTATTCATCACTCTTCTCCCTGGCACGTGCCTGGTCATAGAAACTAAATACATATTCTACAGCGCCTCGGAATCCCTCAAGACTTGGCAGCATCGTCGATGGCCTGTTGGAGAAGAGCATGGAACTTTCTCAATGCAACCATCTTGCAAAAGGTAACTGTACCTGACCATCCCAATGGTGCTAGTTGCGCCACCTGTGAGCCACATACACATTTATACGTGTGGCGGGGGGGGGGGGGGG